>CM067221.1:61357689-61651659 GCA_034190945.1 Octodonta nipae
TTTGTATTCCTGCAATATACGTAGTTTATATTTCTATTGTGGTGTTATTCCCCAAAAAAAACATAAAAGTTGTTATAAATGTAGCTTAATTATCTCGTGAAACACCGACTTACTTATGTAATCATTCTGTTATTATTGGTATAATTCCACCCATTTAAGACCCTCAAGTGGTTGCGATAGGTATATAAATATATCTATTCACCAGTGTGTAATAAACATAATAATTTCGTTATAATATAGTACTTACAGTAAGGTTAATGTATCTATTTTCTATACTTTAGCATAAAGTTTAATTTTGAATTAAATGGACCAACATTAAATAGTCAGCCTATTTTATATAGCACTCTCAGCATTCAATCAATGTTATTATGAATAACGCCATGATCCACTTGTCTGAGATAATTCTTATTTTTTTGATAAAAGTGAGAGAATTAATGGTAAGCGAATAAGTTTTATACATGTCTGGTAGCGAGTTGATCTTACTGCTAAAATATGTGTAGACATTTAACCAATGCATTTTTGACCAAATGATGTGTCTTCTGTAACGTTTTTATTTTCAAAATCGAGTTCTTGGATTTATTTTTAAAAAATAATAAAATTCACTCTAATTTATTTCCACTACTTTAATTTATATTCACAGAACTATTTACAATTTATATTGAACACCTGGGTTTACTATACGGCAATCGAATACTGAATCAAGGCTTCCGTCAGCTCTCCGTATTTATATATTTCTTCTCGAAATTCTCCAGAAGGTCATAGAGCTGCCGAGAGATTTCATTCATAGACTTCTGCGAGAACTTGATCAAAGGAAGCCGCCGACGTCGATATACCAGACGAACAACATTTCGTATTCCCCGAAATATCAGATGAATTCACACATTGCCCCCTCCTTAAGATCATTTCGTCCCGGGATGTCCATTTCGACAACGGGAAGTTTGGTGGAAGTAGCAGTCAACGATCTTCGAATCTGGCTGTGAATATTGAGACAGCATACACGGATGTCGATGCCACTGAATCGAAAGATAGTTTCCATCATACTTCTCACCACTCTCCAATTCAGTCCATCCAACCCACATTCGCATTCCCAACGCTATCTTTGGGAATGCGAATTTCATCAGAATCTTTTCTATCATCACAGTACTGAATTCCCCAAAGTTCAGGTCAATATAAACCTAATCAAAACTTCTTCCGGCAACAACGAACAAATTACTTAAACAATTCTTATAATTATCGGTACGACCAACCCAATAATAACGTATACGAAACTCAATACCAAAATACTGATTTTGAAAGTTACGACCAAGACTATTCCGATTCGACACAAACCGATTACGACTATTACTCAAAAAGAGATAAGGCAGAATGTGACAATTACGTTGAAAACGAGCACGAATTTTCCCCCGTAAATTTTCAGAACCTCCCGTTTCAAACGGAACCCCCGGAAATCACACACAACTTCAGACTGAAATTCAAACACTAAATTTAGACAGTTTCGACCCGAATTTGAACTTCCCCGAACAGAGCTTTCTATAAGACCGCTCCTGACCGTAAACTCTAAAAATCTATACTACATCACAGATTCTTCTAACACATATAAACTCCTAATACACCGGTTCTGGTCTTTCTATTTTCAAACCAGTCACTTGCACACGTTTCAGAGAAAGATTTCAGGAAAACGTAGTAATTCAGGGAATTACCAACCAGAAAATCCTTATAAATGAATCGACCCTCGTCCCTTTCAATATAAAAGATCCGCACAAGGTTTACATCTGCAACCTTGATATAGAATTCGACGGTTAGATAGGCTCTGACTTTCTCGAGCACTACAACTGCATTATTGACTTTGACAAAAAACAATTAATAACCAACTTTAAAACACTTCCGCTGTATAGACGATACAATCAATGCCACTGAATCTATACAATGTCCCCCTTCTTATACTTCCATTAATACAACTTAGCTGCGAACCTAGGAACACTGAAGCCCTTCTAACAGGTATTGAAATTGAAAAAGTTCACCTCACTAATGCTTTTGTTACATTAGACAGCAAATGTCAATTTCTTACATCCATTCTAAACGCGAATGCCATTCCTAAAATAGTAAATTTTTCAAATGTAAAACTCGAATCGTTAAAAAACTTTTCTGTGAATTCTCTCTCACAAACTACTCCTTTGAACTATAACGAACCCGGCAGACAAGAAAAAATCGTTAAACAACTCCGACTAGAACATTTAAACGACGAAGAGTCAGATTTAATCTTACACTTATGCCTTGACTTTTCAGACATATTCTACCTCGAAGGCGATCATTTATCATTCACAAACGAAATCAAACATAGTATTGATACCAATAACGCGAAACCCGTCTATAAAAAATCCTACCCTTATCCCCAAGTTCACAAACAAGAAGTTAAGTCCTACGTAGCAAAATAGCTCGATGAAGGCATAATACGACCCTCTAATTCGTCTTGGTCCTCTCCCGTATGGGTAGTGCCAAAGAAATTAGACGCCTCTGGAAAACAGAAGTGGCGTGTTGTAGTAGAATACCGCAAACTTAAAGAACTTACAGTCAATGACAAGTACCCTCTACGGAACATCTCAGACATACTAGACCAACTAGGCAAATGCCAGTACTTTACGACTCTTGACCTCGCCTCTGGTTTCCACCAAATAGAGATAGACCCAAAGGACATCGCGAAAACTGCATTCACTGTCGAGAACGGATATTTTGAGTTCGTCCGCATGCCCTGTGGATTGAAGAATGCTCCGTCTACCTTTCAAAGGGTGATGGATAACATTCTTATGGGAATCCAGAATGAAAGATGTCTGGTTTACATGGATGACATAATCATTTACTCGCCTACAAAACATGACCATCTATCACGACTGACAGACGTATTTAAAAGACTTAGAAAGGCTAACCTTAAAATACAGCCTGACAAATGCAAATTTCTCCGCAAGGAGGTCGCTTACTTAGGACATCTTATAACTAAAGACGGTGTGAAACCCAATTCATCAAAGGTAGACTGTATTTTAAACTTTCCACAACCGAAGAACCCTAAAGACATAAAATCTTTCTTAGGGTTGCTGGTTACTACCGTAGGTTCATTTCTAACTTTGCAAAGATCTCCAAACCACTGACAAAACTATTACAAAAAGACCAACCGTTCAATTTTAACGAAGAGTGCGTAAAATCCTCCAATGAATTAAAACGAACATTGACTTCCACTCCTATACTCTGTTGAATTTATTGTCAAGTTTATTTTTTAGTTGTGATTCATTGACATAGACTTTGTCGCCGATTTGGTAATTTGGAAGGTTTTCAGAAATAACATATTTCTGAAAATCGAATCTTTCTTTTGCTTTTTGCTTTTGAGCTTGTGTTCGTTCGCGAGCAATTCTGTAATAATGGGATATGCGATTGTTGAGGTCACGAACATATTTGGAAATTAACTCTTCTTGGTTATAAAGTGTTTCGGGACGTCGGCTGGATGTGTGGCCAAATAAAAGTTCATATGGTGTGAAGCCATGGGTTTTACTTGTTGAATTGTTGTATACTATCAAAGAATAAGGTAAAATGTTGAACGGGTGTTCATCAGGGTTTTCTGATTTGTGAATCCTTATCATTTCTAGAAGTGTCGAATGAAAACGTTCAAGTGAGCCATTGGACTGTGGATACCTTACATTGGAAAATGACAGTTTAATATCAAAAAGTTTGCAGAGGTCTTTGAGTAGGGCATTATCAAATTCTCTGCCGTAGTCGCAGTGTATGTGAAGGGGTGTTCCGTAATGTTGGAAGTAAAGTAATAAAGTGTTGACGACTGTTTTGGCTGTTTTTGTAAGTTCATCACGGATAATAAGTGCATAGTTTTTAGTTGGCACTTAGAGGATATTGATGTTGATTCTTTCGAAAGGTGTCCTAGGAGTTTCAGTAATTATAAGTGGATTATCTAAGTTTTTACGATACGCCTTTGTCTTTTGACAAATATCGCAATTTCTGATAAAGTTTTCTACATCTTTAATTAAACCGGGCCAATTAAATTTTTGTTTGATTCTACGAATTGTTTCGTTTATTGCGCGGTGAATATTACTTTTACCGTTGTGAAATCGGTCTAGTATCACGGAAACTTGGTCTTTTTCGACAGTTTGTGTAACATTTTGACAAATTTTCCATTTTATATCGGTGTCTGCAAAAATAAAGGAGAGCATCTCTAATATGGGTAGGTCAATGTTGATCTCTACGCAATAGGTTACTTGAGATGTTAAGAGGTTTTTGTTTTTGTAGAGTACCTCGTTAATAATTTCCGGATCGGATGGAATCGGTATGATAAAGTATTTTCTTTTTCGTACAGTTTTACTTGATTAAACGTTGATGCTAAAAGTTTGAAAGTTTGCATTTTCTTCAAAAATGTCGTCAAATATTTTGTTGTGAAAGTCCTGGAGATTTGAATGTTGCAGGAATATAATGATGTTTTTATTTTCTTTGTCGAGAAGTTGACCGTTGGAAAATTGAGTTTTACAGTAATCTATCAGGGAAGTAGTTTGGTATCTTTCTAGAAAGTATTTTTACTATGGCGTTTGGGATGTGAACTTTGTCTTGTTCGGTTCCGATTAGCACAGCGTCAGTATTCCTCAAGTTGCTTTTGAATTTGCAGATTTTTTCGGTTCGTGGTTCAACAGTTACCATATAAATTTGAGTTATTGAAGAGTTCGTTAAATTTTAGTTTGGTGGAGTAGAGAGTGTCGAGTTAGGGTTGATAGTTACGTTAGTTACTTTGTATAGGGATAGTAACTTGAAGCTGGTTATAAGTTGTTTATTTTTTAAATCGATTACGCAATCTTAATGCTCTAGAAAGTCTGATCCTAAGAGTCCATCAAATTCTATATCTACATTACAAATATAGATTTTGTGGGGATCGTTGATATTGAAGGGTACGAGAGTTGATTCATTAATTAAATTTTTTTCGTTAGTAATTCCTTGAATTACGACATTTTCTGGGAATCTGTTGGAGAATCGTTGACAGGTTTCGGGTTTAAAAATAGAAAGTCCTGGTTCGAAACGGGTGTCATACGTTGAATGATATAGTTCTAAATATGTGGATATATATCTGTATATATATTTACTTTTGTGTTTTTATATAAAACACTCGAACCATCTGTCAAGAGTATGGTATATGTTATAGCATAGTATGCCTTCATATAGTTAAATTACTCACTAGACGGTAGATGTCACCGACATCTATTAGGTTCAATACACTGACTGTTGTCTCATTCTAGTCTGGCATTTGATGTACGTATGCCCTGAGCGTTTGCAAAAAGAGCATTGTTTAATAGTTGGAGGAATCATGGGTTTACGGTTTGGAGTTGGTAGTTGCCTTGAAACTTTTGGTTTTCTAAATGGTGTAATTGTAATTCGCGCTTAATTCTTGATACGGTCAGTCAGTAGCTCGTACGATTTGTCCTATCTTGGGTCCTAAACCGTTCAATAAACTATTAAGGGCCATATTTTCTATAAGGTCGCTTTGGGCTTGTTTCTCTTTTGTGGTTAGCACTTGTTTCTTGACGGAGGCTAACATTTTAGCTAAATGCGTTTGTAATCTAGCTGCGAAAGTTAGAGGTGATTCATTTGTTTGTCTCCTCTTTTGGAGTTCTTGTATTAATGCCGATAAATCTCTCGAGTCGCCAAAGTGATTTTCTAATAATGTACGGATGTCTAGCCAATTATCCGCGTTACGCGAGTTTACTAATTCGGCGGCTCTACCGCGTAGTTTGTTTTTAATGTGTAGCACTAATAAGGTGAGTTGATTGTCTAGAGCCATGCTGCAAGCAGTATTGCAGCTTGTTATAAAAGTGTTCAAGAAAATTTGATTTCCCTCATACTCTGGTATGATAGCAAAAATTTTCGATAATTTGTAGGGCTCAACGGAGCTTTGCGCTCTTGTTTCCGGCATAATGTATTAAAATATATTTTTGAGATGTTGCAAAATACAGAATTATAGATGGAATTATAATTCGTTCAGATGTTGTAAATGGTGTTGGTATGGGTTGTGGGAGATCAGTAACTTGTAAAGCAGTGTGTGAATATTTGTGGGTATTTAGTATACGAAAGTTTCAAATGTTAAAAATTATAACGATAGAACATCAACATCAATGATATAAAAATATATGTAGTCCAATATTAATCAATGTAATAAAATAATAAAAATCAATGTATTAAAATAATAAAAATCAATGTTTATTAAAATGATCAAAATAATATTTCGTGATGATTCGTTTCAGTCTTTAGATGTACCTTCCAAGCATTTGACTTGTTCTGGGGCTAGTGCACCGGTGAGCGTCCTCTAGGATGCGTGTTCCTTGATGCCTTTGGCCTCAGTTGGTGTCGCCTGCTTTTGTTCTTCAATCTATGGTCCTTAATTCTAAGTCTGTTGGCTGGTACACTGGTGCGTGTTCCTGGTGTCCTTGGCCTTCAGCTGCTGTCGCTTACCGTGGGTTCGTTTGTTTAACGAAGAATTAGAATTCACCAGAATCTTTAGGAATTGCCTAAACAGTGTGTCTAAACCATCCTACTGACTGCGCCAATTTTTAGATAACTCTTTTAAATTTAACTTAAAAAAAAGTATTTTCATTAAATACAAAATTAAAATTTTAAACCGGGAGAGTTACGCCTGACACAAGTTACTATTATGATCTCCAACGAAACCGTTAATTATTTAGTATTTATACGATTCAAGCCGTGATAAAATCTGCAATTTAGTGTCTACAGGATTATACTGAGAATTGTCATATCGTTAACGTAATATGATATTGCGAAATAGTAAATGATACGCTTCTCACGGATACTTGCTGAGTAAGCAACATGTGTGTGTATGAATTATGTTAAACATATATATAATTGTTTTTAAGTTTTCGCGGGCACTAAATGTGTTAAGTGGCTTCCGGGAAACCATCCGCGTAAAATGACGACGTTTCGGCAGAGTCACATCTGCCCTCTTCAGGTCGGTTAGCATAATTCTCGTAGCCTTCTGCTTTCGCTTCTAGTTACTCGAATACTAAGATTTTCAGGAGCGCACGCGCTGTTATATAGTCGCGGCTCGGCGCATATTAGTTGGCACCGTGAACGGCTGCGTGTGATTGGACCTTGGCGCTCGGTTGCCACGCCTCCCGCTTGCTGATTGGTGATTTCCTGTTGAGTTGTTATAGGACGGGCCCGGGCCGGTACGGTATTTATTAGAATTTTCCAACAATTCCATAGGTTCTGGAATTCATTGCGTGCGTTTAGACTGTGAGGCCTTCTCGCTATTTCAATTGCCTCTCTTACGAGTCTTGATTTCGGCTGTTCTATATTTGCCAGTACTCTGGTGTTCTCAAAGTCTATACGGTGTGACGTCGTGGTGGCGTGTTCCGCAATGGATGTTGTTTTGTCCTGCTTTCTTATGGCGTTCTAGTGTTCATCACGTCTAGCTTGAATTCTTCTGTTAATTTGCCACACATAGGTTTTATGGCAGTCTGCACATGGAATCTCGTACACTCCCTGTTGTTCTAAAGGGATCCTTGTCTTCGGAGTCTTCAACACCGTGCTTATTTTTCTGTCTGTATTGAAAATAGTATCGATATTGTGTCTCCGTAGAAATCTTGCAATACTATCCGTGGTACCCTTGACATACGGTAAATAAGCCTTAGTAATTGATGTCTCATTTTCCTCGTCTGTTTGTCTCGGTTTTGACTTTAGGGCTCTTTGAATATTTCGGAGTGTAAGTCCGATTTGTCTCAGAGTTGTTTTTAAACTGTCCATTTCCTGTTTTAGGTTGTCCTGGTCAGCTAGTCTTTGTGATCTGGTTACTAAAGTCTTGATGACGGCTTGTACTTGGGCTGAGTGGTGATGATGCCGCGATGAAGGAGTTATCCCGAAGAACTTGAGCGTAAAGTTCTGGAAGAACAACAGAAAAACACAGAATATCTTATGGAAAGCTAGCTGTGCCCTACTTAGGGAAGCCATACTTGATGTCAGAAGAGATTTGGATGTTCTTAATACTATATATATATATATATATATATATATAATTTTTTTGCGGATGAATCGAGCCAAAAGTTTATTTTTTTTCTGTCTTGCAGTAGCGACAATGTTGCTACTCAATTAAGACATTTTGACAACTAATGTCATTCTGTATTATTTCACCTTTATATATTTGCCAAAGCCTTGTCGATCCCGGCCGTCGTTCAAATTGACATGATATTTGAAACCGGAAACGATTTTGGCAGAATTCACCACACTTTAAATGTCTCATATTCCATGTCGCGGGGATGTGTTCATCGTAGACATCCTTCAAATTTATATCGCCTTCTTTGAATATGACAATCACACAGCAATTGTAGCGAATCAATTGATACGGTATTCTGCTGTAGGTTTGACACACATACATTGAATCGATATTCCTGTGTTTGCCCATGGAGAAAAACTTTGAACGTTTTCCGTTTATCGCCAGCGACACCATCGAAGATGAATACTGAACATTCACGTGCCTCGGACGGATAGATTACCCCTTGTTTTTAAAGGGAAAATATGAGATGCCTCTAATCTGCTTGAGTACCTCTTGTAGGAGCAGGTGCTTTGGTTGGTATTGACCAGCATTGATTTTCTCAAATCCGCTTGAACCACAGATTGTCGCACGAACTGAATTGGGGACTAGTTTTCCGTGTCGGCCTGTTGTTGGTGTGTAGTTGTAGTTGTCAATAAAGTCTAAATTTTCGACAGGCTATTGGACATCTTGTTGTTTTAATTGCATCTTAGTATAGGCTGATGTCGTGGTCTTTTATCATCCTTTATTAAATACAGCACCACCATCTGACTTTCAATCAATATCATGCTAACTCCCCAGGGAGGCAGTCTACTGAATAACGCAATTAATAACTTACATTTTGAGTTACATCTACCTGGTTATCAGTTTTGTTGACCTGGTACGAAACTTCAAGACCGTCTCTCCTTGGGTCAGCAGTGAATCAACAAGATAGATGTCCCTTGCCGTGCACGTGATATCGCCTACAACAAATACAAGGCTTTGGCGGATCGACATAATGCCGATTACGAGTTGGAGAATCGAGCCTGGGAAAGATTCAAGTCAAAGGTGGCTCGGCCTCTATTTAAAGGAGTCAAAAAATTCCCACTAAAGCTACCCGATCGAGATTTGTACAATCACTTCGCCGAGCAACTGAAAATCCCCCATTTTAGGGGGATTTTTATGCGAAATGCCTTACCTGTACGTTCACGTCGTTAATTTGGATACCAGCAATAACCGGGATACACATGGGTAGCTTTTCTGAGAAATGAAAACACCGTCTAATACTTTGACAACTTTAGCAGCTTGAAATCACCCCGAGAATTAAAATCCTTGCATATGTTATTTTATATTTTGCCCCATCTATAGAGTATATTAGTAGACAGCAAGCAGGTATATTGTTCAGGCATGTCAGTGATAATTACTCGGAAAGGTCGCAGTCCAATACTATCAATCGATTTTATACCGCCTATTCAATTGGATACCAACTACAATTACGGCTTGGTTTTACTGAGTTTTTACTCGTACAACCGTATTCCGAATATTAAGAGTGGTGACAAAATCTCAGAACAAGCAAACAATCATACTATTGTTGGAGGGTTCCTACGAGATTGGTGATATTAAAGCCTCTAATAGAAAGGTGTTCGGCATTCACGCGACAAAGGACGCTGAGAGAATCTTCAGTTTGAAACCCAATAACAACACACTCAAGTGTGAAATCTTTAGCAGCAAATACGTAGTGGATTTTAACCCCCACGATAGCATCGGCGAGATTTTTGGCTTTTCCATACAACTGTTGCCCACCAATTAGTTTCATCTCCGTGGATGCTGATTTCGCCATCGACGACTCCCAACGGCATCTCATCTATTTAGCCATAAACAGAAGTGAAATTGATACCCTAACTTTGCTTATATTGAATCAAGCCTCTGAACTGGTGAATTTTCGCGGCGATGAAATCATTGTACGCCTCAACAACTATAATAACATGGGTCGTCTTACATTTGATAATAAAGAACCGTATTATAAGAAGCCAACCGCTCCTCAACCACCATCAGTTTCCATGAAACCTCTAAAAAGATTACTCACGCTCTCAAACAGATTCTTTCTACAAACGCTCAGATACCATGTCAACTCCTCAATTGTTGGATATCTTCAGCAAACCAAATTTTAATAATAGTGTATGACGTGAAGAATTGCGAATCTACTGTCCATACGTCTTTCGGCAACCATGATATCGTTGAGATCACCATTATTCAAAGAAATTGCTGGTTTTCGGATGCCACTCGTGAAATTTGTGCTGTAAAAATGTGTGCTGCCGTGGAGAGCCCTCGTTACGTTATCTTAGCCTTCCAAACGAACCGCCACGGCAACATCAAGAAAGATCCCACGCAATTCGCCAAAATTCACATTTCCAATATTCTTCTGAATTTGAACAGCGAATATTGGCCTTCAGAGAGGTTTAATTTAGATTTTTGAAAGAGCGATTACGGTGAGGCGTACAAAAGGTATACGCCCTCCTGGATTATGTGATGTTCATAACGCCCATCCTATTCCTCATCGATTGCTCTCGACGTGAGGACACCATGATATCCTCGATTGTAGATGTTCGCGTGGACATTGAAAGCCAGACGGGATTTTTCGATAAGACCCGAGTCTTCTGCATAATTATACGCAACTCCGTAATGGAATTTCTCCCACTTAGCGAAATTGTTCTGTATTAGTTCACCAGGCTGTTTAGAAAATCAGTTTCGGTTCAGGTCTCCAACGGCTCACCATGGAAATTGCAATTGTAGACATTCAAGGCTCCGAAATCGGACGTTTTGTGCCCAAGGAATTGGTTATCAAAACTCGTAAATGCACGGGTATGTTTTTTTAAATCACCTAAACCGTTTAAGTCTCTACCTGCAGCACACCAAAGACAAGTACGGTATTTGGAATCATATCTACATGGACTCTACTACTGTGACGCTCACGACGATTCAGCTATGAACGACATTTTGAGAATTTTTCTCATCAAATGCACACACACACACACAAACACACACACACACACGCACACACACACACACACACTAAATGTAAATGAAAGTACTGCAACTCAACCTCAACCATTGCGAAGCAGCCCAAGACCTACTGGTACAGCGGGTGCGGGAATTGGATTGCGACGTAGCCATAGTCCTGGGTAAATGACACAACGGACAGAGCAGCGATATGGGCTTGCGGTAAACTTCCAATCCAACAACTCCCAAATACCCCCGAACCATGGCTTGTGAGAGCCAAAGTGGGAGGGGTTCACTTCTATAGCTGTTATGCACCTCCTAGTGCACAGCTCGAGGAGTTCGAGTTATTCTTGGACACCTTGGCGGAGGATGTACGCAAGCGTGAATCGGTCGCCATCGCAGGTGATTTCAACGCCTGGGCAATTGACTGGGGATGCCGGGAAACGAGCGCGAGAGGACGAGCTCTCCTTGAGACCATGTCTTCGCTCAACCTGGTACTCCTCAACACAGGAGCCCTAAGCACATATCGCAAAGGCACTGCCAGCTCCATTATCGACGTGACATTCGTTAGCAGCAACCTAATTAAAGGGGGCTGTGAGTGGCGGGTCGATGAAGAGCGCAGAAGCCACTGCCAAAGAGGTAATGACAAGCGTTGTCAAGTCCTGCGATGCTTCCATGCATGCCAAGGAGACGGCAGAACAACAGCCGCCCACCAGTGTACTGGTGGAACGACACGATCTCACAACACCGACGAGAGTGTCTCAAAGCACGAAGGCTGCATCAACGAGCACGGAGACGCGACACGGTCACAACAGAAGAACTAAGGCTCGACTATGAGATCAAAAGACAACAACTACGAAGAGCCATTCTCTCAAGCAAGAGATCCTAATGGAAGGAGTTGTGTGACGAAGTTGACCAAGATCCATGGGGAAAACCGTATAAAATCGTAATGCATAAAATCAAGGCCCCCCCATGACATCAACGAACTGCTCCGAATCATTGCACCGCATTGTCACTCACTTGTTTCCTGCGAAGCCTGAGCTACCCGCTTATCCTTCGTGGCAGGTGAGGGACGAAGATATACCATCAGTGACCATGAATGAGCTGATGGGCGCGTGCAACCGACTCCAAAACAGTAAGGCTCCCGGTCCAGATGGCATACCTAACATCGCGCTAAAATGCGCCATAGCCAATAGGCCTGACATGTTTCTACACATGTATGAGACCTGCCTAAAGCAGGGGGTTTTCCCGACTAAGTGGAAAAAGCAGAGGCTTGTGCTCCTACCTAAAGGGGGAAAGAAACCTCCAGACGAACCGTCATCATATCGTCCCCTCTGTATGTTGGACTCTGCGGGAAAACTTCTTGAAAGAATAATAGCAGATAGGCTGGAGCCCTACGTTGAGCCAAAACTTTCCACCAACCAATTCGGGTTCAGAAAGGGGAGATCAACCATCGATGCCGTGACACTCGTTACCAACATTGCCAGAGAGGCTATCTCGGGAAAGAGATGGAGAAGAGTTGGAAAAAAGTACCGTCTAATAGCCACCCTGGATATCAAGAACGCCTTTAACTCGGCCCGCTGGGACCGCATTTTGGAGGCTCTTGCCAGGATGGAAGTTCCTCAGTACTTGCGCAGAATGGTTTCATCGTATTTCAAGAACCGCATCCTATTGTACCAAACTGAAAATGGGCAAGTAGACTATAAGACCACAGGAGGTGTACCTCAGGGCTCTGTTCTTGGCCCCCTCTTATGGAACGTAATGTACAACGACCTGCTCCTGCTCGGTCTGCCTTAGGGCGTCAGGCTAGTGGCATTCGCCGATGATGTGGCATTGATCATAGTGCGCAAGCACATAGAGGAGATACAAACAACCTTCTCATTCGCCATAGCCACAATTCAGCATTGGATGCTCTCAACGGACTTGAGTTTAGCAGAGCAAAAGACGGAAACACTCCTTGTTAGCAGTCGAAAGGCAAGGGAAACCATCACCCTCAAAAAAAGGCGACACCTACATACAGTCGCAGCCCTTCATCAGCTATTTGGGGGTGCTCCTGGACACACGGCTCAACTTCAAAGAGCACATAATCGTGGCCAGCAAGAAAGCAGCTGGGGTACAGGGGGCATTATCTAGAATAATGCCGAATGTGGAGGCCCTAGATAGATAAGAAGACAGCTACTGGCAACAGTAACTACTTCTGTTTTGTTGTACGGGGCACCGGTATGGGAGAAATCGCTCGAGCAACCATCGTACCGCCGGAAAATGAAATCAGTCCAGCGGCTCTCAGCGATTCGAGTGGCATCATCCTACCGCACTGTGTCTTACGAGATGGTGAGTGTGATTGCCTCTACCCTACCAATCGACATCCTGGCTGCAGAAAGGGGACGGCTTTATCGCAGAAAGTTAGAGAAAGACCAACCGACAGGAAACAGCGATGAAAGAGCCGATAAAGGCCGGTGGACATATCGATTGATACCTAACATTAGTCGTTGGGTCAACCGCCAGCATGGGGAGGTTGGGTTCTACATCACTCAACTCCTGACTGGACATGGGTGCTTTCGAGCATACCTGCACAGGTTCAGGAGGGCAAACTCTCCAAACTGCCCACACTGTACGGACGTGATAGAGGACGCGGAACAAGTGTTCTTCTCCTGCCCCCGGTTTCAGGATCAACGTTCTGAAGTGGAGAGGATTCTGGAGACTAATATCGTTCCAGAACAATTAGTAGAAGCCATGCTGAAGGGCCCCCAAGCCTGGAACTTGGTATCAGATTACGCGGAGACTATCCTCAAAGAACTCCCCAATACGTTCGAGGAGTAGGCCTTAGAGGCTTTCAATGTAAGAGCAGTAAACATCTGCAATGAACCACCCTTGCGAAGTAGCATTGACTAAGAGTGCCGCAGGGGACCATGGTTGTAGGAGAAAGAGGTTTTAGCGGGTATACGGTATACTGGTTTCAATGCAACGATTTACTCTTGCTTTGAAGTCATTGCATCAGGAGTCCCGCACGACGGCCAGCACGTGCTAGCTAAGTACGCAATGTATTTCCCCCCTCTTCGGATAAAAAAAACACACACACACACATATATATATATATATATATATATATATATATATTGTTATTTCAAGTTTTATATTAAAAGTCAATATAAAACTTGAAAATAACAATATAATACTTTATAATAATAAAAAGACAAAATGAGTGTTAAACTAAACTAGACAGAACTGCAAGTAATAATGAATGATGTTACAACGAAAAAGTATAATTTATAAACTAAGAACGCTGACTAAGGTGTCGCAGCGCTTGCAGTTCTCACGGATGTTCGTCTGCGGGTAACTGGAGACGACACGTGTTATGCTGAGTCAGCTGGGAACTTGTTGCTTGGTGTTTTCATATAAGTCGATGGAATTAACTTATAAAACAACTCCCATCCATAATAAAAATTGATGCTACAGCATCGACTTTTAAGGGAGGTTCTGCAATTCAATATCCTCGACGGGACTAAGGAGGCTATGGAGTTTTACCCTGGGCTTGATGGTTGATGGACCTGGTGGTGGTGCTGGATCGGCAGAAGGGCTGATCGTTGGGGGCTTCTGGAATTTCTTTCTGGTGATGTTGATGGAAAGGAGGGCAACTACAATTGCGGTTGTTTCTCCAAGAATGGTTGGTCTAGGAGCTTTTCCAATTCCCTGGAGTATTGGCTAAGCTTATGGTTAGCGATGTTCAGGTCTCTGGCATCCAATTCCTGTAGTCTCATGGGATTTAACTTTGGAAGTTGACTGATGGTTGGCAGCTTGTCGCAACAGTTGTAGGGGATGTTGACTGGGTGACTGTTAAGTGTGATGTTGTCAACGTTGATGGTGGTCCTTCTGGCCTGGTGTTACCGATGAAGGCATTGCAACTGGGTTGGATGGTCAATAGAGAATTTGTCGATATGGATTGGGTAACCACATGTTCTCCCTTGCACTTGATGTTGATAGGCAACTGTCCGAAAATCGAGATTAGCCAAAGGTTCAGGTCAATCTCTTGAATATTATATTTTCGGCATATAATATTACAGGTTCACACGTTGGTGGAAGTGCTGCTGGTTGTCGAAGAAGCTGTCCTTCACAAAGGGCTTCTTTGTCTATGGTGTGTGGAATAACTTTGGAACAGATCTTATGTTCTTTAGATAATGGCTTACAGTCACTCAGGTCTTCGAAAGATGCGTACAATAGCGAATCGTCATCTCTCGCGATATATTTTAATATTGTTTTGGAAGAATATGGTGAAACCTGTTCGATTATCCAAAACTGGGATAGGATACAGGCGGAACAATGTATAAGTTTCAGGATTGACTAAGGGAATTTTTAGTACAAAAACAATTTTAGTGTTGATTTGAAAAGCTTCCAATTCTATTAGATCGATGTATCGAGCAACATTTGAACTATAGGTTGGAAGTGGTAAGTTATTTTCATGAAGTGATTGTGATATTATCTGAAGGGAATCGACCAAATCTACTGGGTTTATAATTGAGCTATGTAAAATTTTTAGACGGGCGAAAGAGACTGCAGTTAATACATCGTTGAGAGTATCTTCAATGTATACGTAACTTTCCATTAAGCTTTCACACAAATCCAAGACATTGGCTTGAAGTTCATAAAAAGCAAGATCGTCTGAAATGAACTCAATTGACTTCCTAATTGCTCCGATATTTTCCGAAAATATTTTCTATTCGGACTGAAATTTTTGTATTGTGGTGTTAAGGTTCTTAACGACCGAAGTTGTTACTGATAATTGCTGTTTCATTAAGTTTTCACTAAGTATTGTCCGTCTGTTGCATCTAAGTTACCGGAAATAGATTTCCAAATTGATCCCAATCCGTTAATGAGTCCGCGTTTCTTTCTGTTGGTACTGTAAGTCTCAGTGTCAGCGAAAATTTTTGTATATTTGATGTTAACAGATTTAGATATTTGTTTCTGGAGGCTTACGTGAGTCTGTACTTTTGATTTGAAGATTTTAATGATGGTTTTGTTGTCGCTAATAGTTTCTAAAAGTCTGTTCAGTATATTGTCGTTGTTAGAAATAGCATCTCGAAAGGGGTTTAGATCTTTGTAAACAAGGAGTGTCCATTTGTCATTAGAAATTTTAAGGGCTCCTTCTTCATTAAAGAAAACTCTTAAAGTATTGTTAACAGGCCTAATGGAGTACTGTTGAAGGTTCACGACTGAGTTCTTTCGTATTGCGGTAATTTTGAAGGGGCCGTTGAATTTGTTTTCGGCTTTGTTTTTGATTTGGGACACTTTTATGTAGACTTTGTCACCTACTTTGTAATCGGGTTGTTTAGTAGAAACGTGTTGGTCATATCGCACTTTAGATTTTTCTTTCTGTCTTTCGGTTTTAGCACGGGCGAGTCTCTAATAATAGTCCATTCTGTTATTTACGTCTCTTACGTATTTCGAAATAAGTTTTTCCTGGTTGTAAAGGGTTTCTGGAGGCCTACTTGAAGTGTGCCCAAATATGAGTTCATAGGGCGTGAAACCGGTGGTTTTATTTTTCGTGTTATAACAGATGATTGCATAAGGGAGGACGTTAAATGGATGTTCGTTTGGATGTTCCGCTGTATTTGCCCTTATCATTTCTGCTAAGGTCGCGTGAAATCTTTCAATGGAACCGTTTGACTCGGGATGTTGAACGCTGGAGAATGTCAGTTTTATGTCGTATAGTTGGCATAAATCCCGCATGAAGGTGTTATCAAATTCACGTCCATAGTCACAATGGATGCGAAGTGGAGTTCCGTAATGTTAAAAGAAAATCAGAAGGGTGTTTACGACAGTTGAAGCTGTTTTGTCGTTTATGGGGTAGGCTTGCGTAAATTTTGTGAGTTCGTCCCTAATAGTCAGTACATGATTTCTAGATGGATACTCGAAGATGTCAATGTTAATACGTTCAAAAGGAGTCTTGGGTGTTTCCGTAATAACAAAAGGTGCACTTAGGTTTTTCCTACAGAACTTTACCTTTTAGCAAGTTTCGCAGGATTTGATGAATTGTTCTACAGTTTTAATTAGCCGGTCCAATTGTATTTTTCCCTATTACGTCTGATGGTTTCGTTAATGCCACGATGGAGGTTGTTTTTACCAGAGTGGTATTGTTGTATTATTATAGGAATTTCGTCTTCGGTAGGAGTTGTAACAATGTTTTGGCCGATTTTGAGTTTGATTTCTTTGTCGGAGAGAATGAAAGATAGAATTTCAAGTATGGGTAGTTCTATGTTATTTTCTATGCAGTATGTTTCGGAGTCGTTGAATTGATCTTGGTTGTCATAAATAATTTTGAAAAGATGCGAGGCGACAGTTTCAGGGTCAGGGGGCAAAGGTACAACTAAGTACTTTCTATTCCTGACTGTTTTACTGGCCATGATGTTAAGAGTGTCATTACTGAAATTAGATTCTTCTTCGAAAAAGTCATCAATAATTTTTTCGTTGGTTTTGTTTTGCCAAAAGAATGTAACTATGCGTTTGTGGGACTTTTCTAGAAGTTGAGAATTGGATATTTCAATTTTAGAGTAATCTATTATTGACTCAGTTTTGTAGAGTTGAACAAATCGATTAAACTCAGCGATAATTCTTTCGTCATGTTTGTCGTCATTGTCAGAGTTTTCAGGTTGTTTGGAGTCAGTTTCGTTGTTAGCGAAAATTTTGATTTTAGAAAGGAAATCAGCACATTGCTTGAAATGGTTGATTTTGATGCGAGAAAGAGCATCTGCGTTTTGGTTTACCTTGCCGGGCTTGTACTCGATCTTATAATTGTATTCCCCTAGCTTAAGGTGCCATCTGGCTAGACGACTGCCAGGATCTTTGATGGAAAAGAGCCAAGTAAGCGGACAGTGGTCACACAGAAGTGTAAACCTTCTCCCAAAAAGATACGATCTGTAGTGCTTAACAGCCCAAACTATGGCCAACAATTCTCGTTCGATGGTGGAATATCGTGTCTCTGCAGCACAGAGGGTGCGAGAAACGTATGCAACAGAGAGATCTTTTCCCACAGGGCCTTGAGAAAGAACCGCTCCAATAGCAAAAACACTAGCATCAGTAGTGAGCAGGAAGAGTTCTTCAAAGTTTGGATATATCAGGATTGGGTCAGATACAAGGGCTTGCTTCAGTTCATTGAAGGAAGACTTGCAATCTGCGTCAAAAATGAATTTGACGTCTTTTTGGAGTAGTTTAGTCAGAGGTTTAGAGATCTTCGCAAAATTTGGTATGAAGCGTCTGTAATACCCAGCGAGACCAAGAAAAGATTTAATGTCTTTCGGAGTTTGGGTTTGCGGAAAGTTCTGAATACATTCAACCTTTGAAGGGTTTGGTTTTACACCTTCTTTTGTGATAAGATGGCCAAGATAAGCCACTTCTTTACGAAGAAATTCGCACTTATCAGGTTGAATTTTTAGGTTAGACTTCCGAAGTCGTTTAAAAACTTATGTTAACCGGGAAATATGTTCATGGATGGTCGGAGAGTAGACGATGATATCATCCATGTAGACGAGACAACGTTCATTCTGTATACCCATAAGAATATTGTCCATGACACTCTGAAAAGTAGAAGGTGCATTTTTTAAACCAAATGGCATACGAACGAATTCGTAGTGACCATTTTCGACAGAAAAGCCAATCTTAGGAATATCTTCCTCTTGGATTTCCAACTGGTGGAACCCGGAAGCTAGATCCACTGTCGAAAAATATTGACACTTTCCAAGTTGATCGAGAAGATCGGAGATATTTGGCAGAGGATATTTATCGTCTACAGTCAATTCATTTAATTTCCTGTAATCGATAACAACTCGCCACTTTTGTTTACCAGAAGCATCGAGCTTCTTGGGGACGACCCATACAGGGGAGGACCAAGGAGATGAGGAGTGCCTAATGATACCTTGTTCAAGCATTTTTCCAATTTGGGTTTTCACTTCCTCTTTATGAACTTGAGGATATCTATATGATTTAGTGAAAACGGGCTTTGCGTTATAGGTATCTATGGAATGTTTAACCTCGTTAGTGAAAGTCAAGACGTCACCTTCAAGATAGAAAATGTCTTGAAATTCCAAACAAAGATTAGTGATTTGTTCGCGTTCTTCGTCATTTAGATGATCAGTTCTAATTTGTTGTCTAATAGTTGAGTTTCTGTCTATGTATTGGGAATCATGATAATCGTCTGTATTGAAATTCAGAAGAGGGTGAGTTTTTTCAAGTGGTTCCAGTTTTAATTCGGAAAAGTTTACTGTTTTGGGCATCGCGTTAGCGTTGATGATGGAAGTTAGAAATTCACCATTTGCGTTAATGTGTACGAGTGCGTTTGGAAGTCGTACTCTGTCAATTTCTTGAGTTGGTAAGATGGCGTCGATGTTAGATAGATCGCATTTAAGTTTAAAGATCTTTTCTGTGCGTGCCTCAATGGTCATGTTGTTTAGTGCGGGTGTTTGTGAAGTAATATTTGGCTTAACATTGGGTGTGTCGGGTACATCAGTCAAGGGTTGATCGTTATTGGGAACATTGTGTAAAGGGATGGTTTTAAAATTTGTTATCATCTGTTTAGATTTTAAGTCAACTATGCATTCATAGTGTTCGAGAAAATCTAATCCTAGTATGCGGTCAAACTCAATGTCCAAATCGTATAGGAAAACTTTATGTGGGTTACGTGGAGCGAATGGAATTAGGGTAGATTGTGAAATAGGGATTTTTTCATGGGTAATACCTTGAATCGTTACCCTTTCAGGAGATCTTTGGGTGAAATTCTTTACGGTATTTTCTTTGAAGATAGAGATACCAGCTCCGGTATCAATAAGTAATTTGAATTTAGAAGAAGCGTCAAGAATGTAATAAAGGTTTTTAGAGTTAACTGTTAGAAGTGGGCTTAAAGAAATAGTTGCTCCGGGAAGTTCAAGTCGGTGTTCAAATCGTCCAGATTGAGGTTTTGAATCTGGGTTTCGATTTCGCACAAACTTGTTGTCGAATCGGGAGGTTGGCCTAGCCTCGGAAGCGCTAGAAAATCCTGGTTTTGATGACTATTAAAAGGTTCGATAGGGGTATCTTCAAAAGTTTGTTCAACGATAGGATAATTTTCATCATCCTCGTAGTCGTAAGTGTTGCTATCTTCGGTATAGTAATTGTAGTCTGGATAGTGGGAATAACCATCATTTTGATGTTAGTTGAAGTGGTGCGTCCTTTCAGGATGGTTGTTTGGATTATTCTGAATAACAGAAGGTCGAGAATAATTCGGGTTCATTTGAGACCTAAAAGGGGGTCTCTGGAAGTTTTGTGGACGAAACTGTTGTCCTTGTTGAACCGGGGGATTATTTGAGTCTGAGTCCTGGAGTCTATTTTAAAACGTTAGTGGAGACTCGTTCGAAAGTTGCTTTAGACGTTGTAAGTCGTGAATAAGGGAAGAGAGATCACGAGAATCTCCAAAATGTAGGGTCAAGAGTTGTTTGATTTCAAGGTACGATCCGGGGTTCCTTGAATTTATCAACTGCGCCGCTTTCCCTTTGAGTTTATTTTTGATATGGATCTCTAACAAATATCTTTGATCCGCCGTGGACATATTATATGCGCAATTACACGCATCTATAAAGGTTCCCAAGGAAATTTGTTCGCCTTCAAATTCAGGTATAACGGAAAATATTTCCGTTAACCGATATCTCTCGGTTTCATACGTTAGTGCGAATAACGATTGTTTGAATGATAGAACAGTATGGTAACCAATTAAAATAGTAAACTCAAATAAATCAGTTATTCAAATAAAAAAAATCAATGAAATAAACAAATCAAATATACCAATATCAATAAAAATAAATCAAATAAATATATCAATAGAATAAGATAAATCAGTTAATGAAATAAATCAATATTTCATTTGGATCAAAAATATCAAAATAAAAATCAAATTGATAAATATGTAATATCAAATAATAAAACAAATCAATATTAATCAAATCAAATAGATTATATCAAATATTAAAAATCAATGTTCAATAAAATAAATCAAATAATAATTACTTAAAACGAATGACGATTCACCATTACTTACATCTACAGGAACATTGAAAGCGCCGTGTTCTACGTTTGATTGCAGTGAGGACTTCTTCCAGGTTCGTTGTTCCGTTGAGGAATCCGCCGCTATCAGTGAGAGTACTCGTGTTCTAGTAACGTTAGACGGATCCTACTGACTGCGCCAATTTGTTATATCACACTTTCAAAATTTCTCTTTTTAAAAAAGATTTTATTTATATTTGCACAATTATTGAATTTTAATATAAAATTTTAAAATAACAATATAAAACTTTATAATAATAAAAAGACAAAATGAGTGTTAAACTAAACTAGACAGAACTGTAAGTAATAATGAATGATGTTACAATGAAAAAGTATAATTTATAAACTAAGAACGCTGACTAAGGTGTCGCAGCGCTTGCAGTTCTCACGGATGTTCGTCTGCGGGTAACTGGAGAGTGTTATGCTGAGTCAGCTGGGAACTTGTGGTGTTTTCATATAAGTCGATGGAATTAACTTATATAACATGTATATATATATATATATATATATATATATATATATATATATATATATATATATATCATGCTATTAATTCTGCGTCCGTACATATGAGTTTTTCCATATAATTATATGGAAAAACTGCGTCCCCGGGGTTCTGCATCCGTATACGGACGCAGAAAATTTTTCGCATATTGATCAATGGTTCGAGTGCCTAAACAGTACCGTTTCTTCCTAATTATGATCTGAAACTTAGTGACGTATGGTAGGCAACACTATTTTCGTCTATCTCGTTTTGCGGGCAATTTAAAAGTCTCTCAGTGGACGCAGAAAACAGGTAAAGTCAGGTTTTCGCTTTTAACACCACGTGGCGAAACGATCGCTGACTGTATATTGCGCAAACGTATATTTCCTGTCTATCTTAAAGATGATTCTGCGTCCGGAAAGCTGACAACGTTGTTCTAAAAATGAATATATTTTCTTAGATTTAAATGATTTCTGCGTTTTAAGGTACATTAGATATTTTGTTCAGGGTGCGATTGATAATTATGTGTTGTTAATTCTAAATTTAATTATTAATTTTTTTCCATTATTATTTTAGTATGATTAAAAAAGTCTCAATGCATACTTTGGATATTCTTTTTTAATAAGCTTCTTAGATTTCTGGATTATGTGATTGATGCAGACAGTAAGACGATATATAATCTATTCACAATAGTTTACTTTGTTTGCTTATGATTCTATTGTTCGAACCGCTTTTGCCAATTGCAAATAATAATTTCGCAAAGAGTTGATACCTAATTATTATAAAAATGGTGTTATTATCGAATTTAAATTTCCAATTTATTACGAATATCTAGAATTTTATCTTACGAACCAATTTTTAAGAGGTATCAATCGATTTGGAAATGTAGGTAAAAGAAAGCTGTTGATTTTAGGATAATATAAACAATTTTGTTTATATTATCAATTTTGTTTATATTATCAATAAACAATAAACCAACACTTTAATGGGCGAACCCGCGAAGTTGTATAGTTGTAAAATACGAATTTTGCCCAATTTTGACACGTCAGGCGGTAAGTTTTTAGTAGAATATACTTGAAATTATACAATTATTTATTTTCAAAATAATTTGTGTTTTAAATAACTTGTTTACACATTCTAACCCACCTATAGGGAATGAGCCGTTACCAGTGTTTTAACCCGGGTATGGAATGTAGAATTCGTAGCAAAAAGTAATAGCTTATGAAACATGTGGGCTATCTTATATAACATTTGTTTCTAACTTTTTTTAACAACTCTACATAACTATTAAACTACCAACCCCGAATATATTTCACGCAAGCTCCAAGTGTTTTTAGGCCACCCCATAAGGTTTTATTCAAGTCCTTTGCAACAAAAAAATTAGCAAAAGCTGTTCAGTAGTTCTTGCGTTATACCCGAACAAACAGACAACTACAATTTTATAATAGTATAGAACATATAGATATGGGCTGATAAATCGGTCACCAATCTCAAAAAGTGAAATGTATTACTTGTTGGAGAATCTTCTCACAAAGAAAAGCAAATGAAGAAAAATGTTGAAAGCATGGGTCCCAAATTTTTAATTGTTAATACCTCATTGAAAAGAGTTATAAGTTTGCTTCTAACGTCTTTGTAGCACATAATTTTTATTATATAATTTTTGGTAGATGATATACTTCTGTGTGCTATTGGGAGATCGAACTGAGTGAAAGAAAACTGCAACGGGACGAATCCGTAGACATTACGTATATGCACCTGTCTTTGTGCAGTTTTGTTTCACTCAGTGTCTATCATTCGCATACAAATCAAAATTTCATAAAATTTTTTAATCTCAAATTAATGGAAATGACATTTTTAAAAGCAATATTTGAACTGAAAAGACCACATTTAGTTATTCAAAATATTGCGCACTTGGGCACATATCACAGCGTCCAATAAAGAAGTAGTATGTATTTTTTAAAACTAGTTGTCAGCTCAGTGCAACATGTGCCTAAGTACAATAAATAAGTAGTATGTAGTATGTAAGGTACAAAAATATTCACTTTGATTTTCGACCTCTTTTTTTACCAAATAAATTCACTGTTTATAAACAAAGAGTAATACTACAGCAGACTTCTTCTTTCAATTCAATCAAACGAATATAGACTGAAACTAAACTAAACTACTCAACTTGGCCTTTTAAATAGCGAGCGTAGACGATATCCGAATGTCATGATTATTTCTTTGTTGTCGGAGCGTTTTCAAGAACCTTCTCGAGGCCGCCGCTTTTTTATATACCCATCGAAATTTCGCGATAGCCATTGTTGTTTTTTTATTATTTCGGCCGGTTTTATGTTTACGTTGTTTTTATCGAAACGATTAATTTAGAATGTTTCTGAATTTTTCTATTTAGTGACATAAAATGAATTTTATAACACTGCCCACCCTCTAATTTTGATCGGTCCGATCGTAATCATTCTATCCATGGTAAAGAGGGAGCAGATCCAAATGAACAATTTTCATCTTAGTTCTTGGATTCCGGCGAATAAGATAAACAATGTCATTGATTCTGTGCTCCTCTGGGGGTTGTGCCTTGAGGTCATATCGAGTTTTCATCCGATCGCTGGTGATCAACATCTGTGTTCGGGCTATTTCATGTATTGCCAGTCTGTTCTGTCGGAGTTGGTCGGCATAATCGTTGACTTCTTGAGAGTTGGTCGGCATAATAGTTGACTTCTTGGGGCGGTTCTTCTGGTGAGCCAAAAGCCAAATCACAGATGACTCCTGGTAATCCCAATATGTACTTCGCTCAGGACTGCGGGTACATTTTTCTTTGGGACCACCTCGGGTTTCTCGACCGTCATTGCTTTCCCAAATTCTCTTAAACAATTCTCTGCTCTTAGTTCCATTGGGCCCATAACGATTCAGGACGCCCGAGTATTTAGCTACTGCGTCCCATCGTGGCCTGGATGCCCCTTTCTTCTTGAGTGACAGGATTGGTTCAATTTCTGGGTCAGCCATTTGGTTCTCGATACTTTGTTCCGTTGTCCAGTCTTCATTCATCTATATGCGAATCTGTCGGATTTAAATACACTCTCACTGTTCCGACTTCAGACAATGTCAGCATTCTACCCTGCAGGGTCTTCTTGACAGGGCATCGGCATTATTATGCAAACGACCGGTACGCTGTTCAACCTTGCAATCGTATTGCAGTAATTTCTCCATCCACCTGGCCAGTTGTCCTTCCGGTGTCTGCATGTACAACTGCCATTTCAGAGCGCCCTAATCGGTGCAGATTAGAAAATGACGACCATAGAGATATTTGTGATAATGGTCTGCAGCCCTGCTTATTGCAAGAAGTTCTTTTCTGGTTAAGCAATAAATCCTTTCCCGTTTCGAGAAACCACTCCTGTAATACTCGATCACCCGCTCTTAACCATCTTGCACTTGGGAAAGGACGGCCCAAAACCTGTGTTGCTGGCGTCGGCGTCTAAGATGATCTTGCCAGACTGTATAGGAAACGCTAGGATTGGACTGGAAAAGAGTGCCGCCTTCAGGTGTCTGAACGACATTTCACAATCCTGATTCCGGAAGGTCTCTTTTTCAGTGGTCTGTGATATAGACGTGCGGCAATAGTGGCAAATTTTTCAACAAATCGCCTTAAGTACGAACAGAAACCGAAAAAGATTCTTAGTTAATGCTTGTCTCGCGTGATCCGTCAATCACGAATGACTTCTATATTGTCTTCGTTTGTGCGGATTCCTGCCTCAGAAACGACGTGTGTGACCCATGACCAGAATGTCGTCGAGGTATGCTAAGCATGTTCTCCATGTCAACCCGCTCAATACATACTCCATTAGCCCCTCAAATGTAGCGGGAGCATTACATAACCCAAAAGACATGGCCGTGAACTGACACAGCCTTTTACTGGTGGGGAACGGTGTCATTTCTCTATCGTTGTCATGTAATTCAGCCTGCCAATACCCAATTTTTAGGTCTATTGTGGAGAACCAACGGGACCTTGCTAGTGTGCTCAGTCAGTATGTCTTCGATTCGGGGTATTGGATAGCTGTCTTTCTTCTTAACATCGTTCAATCTTCTGTAGTAAACGCAAAAACGGTTGGTTCCATCCTTCTTTTTCACTAAAACAACGGGAGCAGACCACGGCCTGATGGATGGTTCAATAACTCGATTTTGTAACATGGACTCAATGTTTTCCTCGACTGCCTGTTGTTGCCCCAAGGATAGTCGCCTTGGTGGTATGCCTGGGTTGAACCTTCCCAGTATCTATACGGTGCTTTATTATGTTTGTACGACCAGTAGTACCATCTTGACTATGAAAAATTTGCCAGTAATTTGAGATAAATTGCTTAGCTTTCTGCTGTTCCTCTGGGGTAAGGTGTATCAAATGGTGGGTCAATTGTTTTAGAAACTCTTTACTGGGCCCTCCTTCACCAATCTCTGATACGCTTCTTCGCAATTGATGATGGTGCCTGCTGGCTCGAAACAAGCTATTTCTTGACAATTGGTAATTCGGATGTCGTTGTTGGACATATTCAGGAATCTAATTGGTGTGACTCGTCCTGTTTTAACTATAGGCCATCCAACTAAGTAGTCATGAGCAGAATGTAAGGGCTCCACCATTCCTACGAAACTTCCAGGATTGCTCTCTAGCTGCCCAAGAATAATTTGGACAGGGTATTCTGGTCGAGGACTTTGCTATAATTTTTATGGAAGTCGCTGAGCTGTTGACGCAAATTCCTCATTAAGGAATCGAAGAATATCATATCTTGGGTTGAACATGGACCCATGCTGGCTGATTAGGTCCATACCCAGTATAAAATCGTTCTCAATCTCTGCTACTAGGACCCTATGCCGGATTCTGTTGTCCCCTATCTGTAGTACCAAATCTACCTCACCCTGTATTGACAGGGACCCGCCGGTGACTGTTCTTAAATGGATGTGGTTGTTAGCTCACCGAATTTCCAATGACCTCAACACTGTGGGCCTGGCAATGGTAACAACGGCTCCATTGTCAAAGGTGATGATGATTTCTCGGCCATTAATAGTGCTATCTCGGCATTCGCTCCCTTCTACAGACAGATCGGAGTTTCCCTGATTGGTGAGGTTGTGTTGTTGGCTACCCCAACGCGACGCTGACTCAGCAGCAGCAGTTGCTCGTACCCTCGGTTTGGACATGTTTATGACGGCCTCTACCTAGAAAGCCCGGAGCAAAGCTTAATTACTTTTCTTGATGCCACTAAGTCTTAGATTTCTTTGTTGTTCAACATCTCTGATACCGTTTATGAAAGTCTATGTGGCAAATTGATCTTTAGTTTGTTTTGGTAGGTCTGTGTACGACAAGTGAACTAAACGTTTAATCTCTGCTTTGGATTAATCCAGATTTTTGTGTTTTTTACCAATAAGTTGCACTTGGTATGCTTGACTCAAGGATTAATTGTCCTATCTTTTGTCTAGGATTGCAATGATCTTGTCGAAGTTACTTTGTTCATCCGCTGGAATGCTTAGGAGGAGCTCTAACGCCGGTAGAGAGGTAGATTTTTCTTGGTTGTTAAATAGCAGTTTGTACATGGGTAGTTTGTTAAAGGAATCTTTGGAACTCACGGTGTTCTGGTATTTCCCTCCCTGCAAGTCTTGTTGCATTTTTTAATTTCCACTTTGTTTTGGGTGGTATTGATTTGATCTTGTACTTCACTTTGAACTGTTTTTTTTAATTGAACTGATTTCAACTTTTACCTGGTTTGGATGGAATCGATATCTACTACTTTGGTTCCAAGAGTATCCACGTTATTTTTTAGGATATTATCATCGTCATCGTTTATCCTTTTTAAGTCTGACTCCAGTATTTGCATTCTCTGACTAACTGGTTTATTGACCTTCGTTATGATTTACATTAATTGTTTAAATTGCTGTTTTCTTTTTAATCCATCCGTTGTTTTTTGTTTTTCTTCGAATATTTCAAAGTTATTCTGTCTCTTCAATTCAGTTTGTTCTTGTTTTTCTTCAAATTTTGAAGATACCCGAATGTCATGATTATTTCTTTGGTGTCGGAGTGTTTACAAGACCCTTCTCGAGCCTCCTTTTTTAGATACTCATCGAAATATAAAGACAGACATTGTTGCTTTTTTATTATTTCAGCCAGTTTTTTATTTATTTTTTTATTTATTCTTATATACGGGTAACCCCATTTACATAAAATATAAAACAAAAAATTTAGAGAAAATAACATTAAAACTAAGACTAAATCTAAAAAACACAAAACACACAAAAAACATATAAATCTAAGTTTATACAAAATACAAAATAAAATATAGTTACTTAAAATTAAATTTATAATTAAGACACATGTAGTAGCGAACAAAACAAAAACAAAACAAACGGCAACATTAAATATTATAGTATAACGAGCGCTTGATTACCCCGATGGAGTTGTAAAACAGATCGATATGTTAGGAGTACTGATTGCCTGTACGCAATAACCTAGTCATTGCTGAGCAAAACCCATAGTTAGTTCTATGAAATGACACATTGAAGAGTTCTGAAGAACGAGTTCTCATTGTTGTATTCAAGGATATTCTGTCTAGTAAGCAAGGGCAGTCAAGTTCACCTGACAACAACTTGTATAGGAAACAAATGTCAGCTATGTTACGCCGATTTTGCAAAGATTGTAAATGCATATGTACTAAAATATCACTATATTGATAATTGTCCCTGCTCAAACCCATTTTAAATGCTACTATGCGAAGAAATTTATTTTGAACTTTCTCAATATTATCTATATATGTGTTATAGTGGGGGTTCCATATGACAGAACAGTACTCCAGAATAGATCGTACTAGTGAACAATATAATAAACGAATCGTATAATGAGAACATGTTTTAGATGAACGATTGATAAAACCCAAAACCTTGTAACTCTTGGAAACAACTAGATCAATGTGTCTACGAAAAGTCAGAGAATTATCGAAAACGACACCAAGGTCACGAATTTCACTTACTCGCTGTATCGTTTGTGAATTAATAGCCTAAGAAATGATTATAGGTTGTGAAATCTTTGCAAAAGTAATAATAAAACATTTATTGATATTCAGGTCAAGATCATGACTAATACACCAGGCAAATAAAGAGTTTAAATCGGATTGCAGTAACGTAGAATCATTGCAAGTTGCAATTTCTTTAAATAGTTTGAAATCGTCAGCATACATTAAGATATTACAATGATTAATAGTTTTGCCAATGTCATTAATAAATAAATTAAAAAGAAATGGTCCCGCGTGAGAGCCCTGTGGAACTCCTGAAGACACACTTATAATCCTGGAAATAATAAATAATAATAAATTTTATATATATAAATATATTTATATATAGTAGTAGATATACAAGATATGTAAGGACCTCATTTGCCGAACATTTCAGGTGTTGTACTGACCTCCATCGGTGTTGCCTGATTTATGAATTTGCTACACTTTCTACCAACGCAAGTAACGACTTTACATGTGATATGTAAATATTAGTTTCAAAACATAATATTTAAATTTGCAGAAATAAGAACATTTTTAACTGAGGTATTTTATTGCAATGATTTACCTACTACTGATATAAATCTATTTATTATTTAGGATATCAACTGTAGAAATATTATTATTTTATGTAATTCATTATTTATTATTTTTTTGCGACCAATGCGGCCTATTAAAAATATATGACAATCAAGTAATGTTTTTTTTCATTAAGTGTGGCAATTAAGATTTTACAGTTCTTGGAAAATTTGATATATCAATCAGTCTTTATATTCCTTCACTGGAATGATAAACCTGAATGTTTAAAAAGGGTCAATTTAATTCAGTTATGTTATTATAGAGTGAGGACGCATGGGTTGGAACAAATTCATTTAAAATTCTGGTGTTGGTTTTATGGAAAAACACTCGGCCACTTCGGTTTTTTTGGACTGCGGTTTTTGTGATGATAATCTCATTTATACAGGGTGGGCAACAAATAAATTGCGACCATCAACTTCATATTTTCAAATGGAAATGGTTGTTTTTATTTTATTTTTTAAATTTGCATTGAATCCTAAGTATTTTTCATGTTCAATGCTCTATACCGAAAATTAACAGTTATTAAAAAATATATATTTATTTCTAAACTTAAGAAAACAACGGTAAAAATAAGGTATATGTTGGTTTGAACCTATTTATTTACATTTGGTTTTTATAATTGTTGGCAGTATTTTAGTCGCATGAATGGAAACCCTTTTTTATGATGGAGTTTATAACAATTGTTTATGTCCATATAAACTGTACTATAAATTTACTTCAAATCAATTAAAACCAGAATTATGTTGCAATTAGATATATTATTTCTGATTTGTTACTATTGACAATATGGTTTAAATTTATGTTCTTTGCGTTTTAACAAACTTCATTTCATACAATGAACTTAAATTGTTTATAATGCGATTATGCAAAACTCAATAATCTGACAGAGTCCACAAGTACCATGTTTAAAGAACAGCTCGTAAACCATTATTTTCTGAATAATCTGTGCTTCACCTTGAAAACTGCCTAAGTCATGGATTTTTCAAATATTATTAATGTTAGTGGTTATTCCAGTTTTTCCCTGTGCATAATGCTCCGATCATGCTTTACAAAAATCAATGTTATAACTTTTTTCAGTTTTTTTACAAATATTCTTTTGGAAGCATTGCTATATAGTCAAAAATTTACAAATTATATAGGGAAAAAGTTTAATATTGTTTGTTTTGCTTTATTGTCGATAAATATAAAATGAAATGTATTGGTTGGTAGCTGATGCATTTATTATATTATCCAACAAACATTCAATTTAAAAATAGAAAGGATTCTGGCTTTCAAGTTCGAGAGTATCGGTTTGTTTAAACCGAGAACACAAAACTCAAATTCAAAATATGAAGAGGGAAGCTGAAACGAAATTTATTAAATACAGATAATTTAATGAATGAGGCAGGTTTAGATAAAAATTAAAAGTGCATTATATCAATAAATTCATAGAAATAAAAACGAAACAAATTTAATTTAATTTAAAATGCTGAAACATTTTTGACATATATAATGAAAGAAGAGTATAAAGAAATGTCGAAGCACACATAAAATATTTGAATGATGTTATGGCAGTTACACACAGTAACTAAACTCCGTATATTTTACAACAATTATTAGAAAAATACGGCCCGAATTTTAGAATTCTATATAATTTATGGTCTGTATCTGAGATGTAAAATCTACTTAATTAAATTAATTAAATGTGTAGAAATTAAAAAAAGTTTACACAATAATTCTAAATAGAGGACAGACTATAAATGACATATAGAATTTGTTTTGTCGTTATAAACAAATTGGTTCAAAGGCATTAAGGGTACTCACCCCCAAAACTACCCCCTAAAGTTCACATATTATTTAGCATCACATTCCTCATTATATTTTATTTAGTATTTCCGTTTGTTGTAGATTGATAGTCATATCCATCTATTTAAATTCATTTTATGCGCAACCAAAAAAGTAATCTATCTAAATTGGTAATGAGCGGCGGGAAGTATATTTCGTAACAAGCTTTCGCTTCCCTCGTTCAGTCCCAGTCTTTTTAAAATTTAAAAATATATCTAAATCTGTGTTTTATTTAGTGGTGTCACGGTTATGGAGGAAAAAGGGTCATCTATCAAACTGTACGCCACTGGTTGAATTGTTCAATTAATTTAAATTGCTTCTTTAGAACAATTGCCTTTCAAAGTTTATTAAAAATGTAATGTGATGAAGTTTTCACCAATATGCGTTTTTGAATTTTAAAGATTAACCCTCTAAATCTGGAATATGAGTGGTGTAAGGATTTATTAAACAAACTCTCAAGGCTGCAGCTAGAAAAATAGTTTGGGGAGGGGTGATTACTTTAGCCATTTGTTTTTAATATTGTGCACTGATTGGGACCGCGAAAGTTAGTTTTCTATTCAGTATACTTCCAGTATATAAGAGATGTATAGAATAAAATAATATATTTTCATGAAGAAACTTGTTAATTCGTTAAAATTGAATCTTCAATTCCAAAATTTCGTTTTCAACCTCGAACCCCCCCCCCCTGGCTACGGCTTTGTAAACCATATTTACTTTTGTATTTCCTATTGATCATACCAATTTATCTTTTTTGGGACATGTTGTATTTATATAGCCTGTTATCGCTAGGATTATTTTTTTATGAGTTGGCTTTGCCATTATACAGTGCTATCTATTCAAAACTAGCCACGCAAAATAACTTTTAAAACATCCTTAAAATAAAAAGACAAAAAACAAGTTTTTTATATATAGGAGGGACACATTTTACACGTATCGGCCACTCTACAGTTTCAACCCTTAAGCGGGGGTAAATATAATTTCTTTAAAGATCTCATAACAAGATAACAACCATTACAGCGAGAAACTAGTACAATTTGGAACAGAAAATCGAAAGTTGTATTAATGCTATGAAAGAACTAATAACTGTCCTAGGGAAGTAATGAGATTAACACATAAAAAAATTCGAAAAACAGAACGATACCCATATAAAGCCCCTGACAATCTAGAAATACAGATGACTGCCAAAGGAAGACGAGAAGTTCTCGTGGCAGAAGTGGAGTCAGCGGTTAAAAACATAAAGAATGACAAGACAATAGGGAACGTCGGAATATCGCCTAAATATTTTCGCAATATATAGAAACCAGACACATACCACACAAGAGAGGCAGAAAGAATACATTTTCAGTTAGAGCACGTCTTCTATCGGTAGTCTATAAAGTGTTTACTGAAAGTAACAAATACCAACTCAGTAGAGATTATCAAATACTACTCGCCTTGATTTTCATGGACTTCGAGAAAGTGGTCCACACTAGATTATCGAAGACGAGCAGAGTGTCGATAGACCATGTACATAAATATTGATTAATATGCAGGGCTTTCATTTCAAAACTACCCACCCAAAGTATTTTTTAAAATATCTTCAAAAGAAAAAGACAAAAAAACACATTAATTTATATTTACGGGGGACACATTGTACAGGTATCGGTCACCCTGCGGTTTCAGCCCCTAAGCGGGGATGAATATCACTTCTAAAAGTTTAAATACAAAGTAGTATCGTGTGATATTTTGTTTTAAAGTTCTCTTTTTGACAATCTTTTGAACCATGATTTGTTACAATAAGATTATTTTTACAGATTAATATCATTTTAAACTTTCAATTTAAAATAACTATTATTTTGTATTATTTATTATTAATATTGTATTAGCATTAGAATTACCTTGTCCTTAAATTAAATGTTCAAAATGTCAAGGAGCGTTAGGGCGGGAGATGTCTCATTAAGCCAATTTCGTACAGGCAAGGCTTATAATCTTGAGGTGCTCCCTACTGTTGAAAAAATAGTTTTTCTTCCTCTAGCAACAAAGTTCCTTCTTGATTTATTCAGTTTTCTCAATATTCGGTTATAAGGGTATTTATCACATTTTCTAATAATAAGTCCAAATACAATTCTCCAGTTACATTTGTTTCCACGAATGAAGAACCTATAATTTTATACTTTTATATGTTGGTTGTTCTCTTCCTGAAAAACTTGTGGGTTGGTATTGTTCTAGTATCTACAATTGTTTAGTGGCAAATCCAATTAAAAAAAATCCTGCTTCGCCAGAAAAAGAAATATTAAAAAAATAGAGTCTGCATTTGCCCTTTGAATCATTAATTCGCAGAACCTTCTGTCATTATCATCCTCAGCAATCTGTTGAAAACTTGTATTTTGTAGGGAACGGATTAATTTAGGCATGGCGTTTTATGCACAGAGCCAACCGAAATATTTGTTAACCAGTTAACCTTGAGAAATTTATGAACTAAATCCAACACATACCTACTAATGCCTAATATTCTTATCGGGATGTATCTGAGCAGATCTGCGTGCACAGCGTTTTTCTTTCCCATAAATATATATTATTTCAATTCTTCCTTGTAAAGAATAAAACATAGTCGAAATTTGATGGTCAGTTTTTAACGCAACCACTACCTACTAATAATATATTTGTTACATTTACACTCACAAATATCTTTCGCATAAACAATTAAGGATTTTGTCTCACTTGTTTATCTCTGTAATTATTCTCATGCTTTTTTGTAATTACAATTAAAAATATTAATTTTTTACGATTTCTATGTCAATACTCTGTAAAAAATAATCTGACTTAAAAAAAATAATGTGTCAAAAGATTGGCAAAAAGAGGTTTCAGATGATACATCTGTCTATTTAAACTTTAAGAAGTGATATTCACCCCCGGTTAAGGGTTGCAATGCAGGGTGACTGATACGTATAAAATGTGTCCCCCGTAAATATAAATTAAAATGTTATTTTTTCTTTTTCTTTTAAATATATTTTATAAGTTATTTTTGGGTTTTAGTTTTGAAATGAAAGCCCTGTATATGTTATGGACCAAGTGATTAATTGAACACTACTCCCTGGCTTTTGGAAAACGATTTGACAAAAGCATAATATCTATTTAAATCATTAAATAGCCCATACATAAAGTCAAAGTAAAAAATAACATGCTTTATTGCCATTTTTTTTCTGACATAAAATCAAAATTTAAAACACAAGTAACATAAAACTTCTTCGTTTTGTAGACCATTACACAAAATCGTAAGTAAACAAAACTAAGGAACAAGATGTAGTAAGCAGTGAAGCAATTGGAGTCAGCAGTCAGTCATCGCAGGGCCTTTGTCCACCCCTGTATGCCTCCTCCTTAAGGCATCTGTATTATACTTTGCCCAACCAGTGGCAGATACAAGGGGGGCTCAACTCCCCCCTCCCAAGCATCTGAGTTTTTTTAGCATTTAGTTTGCTAAAACCTACCTTCAGCGGGACCAAGCCTCCCACCCCTCGATTATCACAGCAGTATTCATAATGCCCAGGCAGTTTGATAAATAATGAAGTTTAGATAATATCAGTTAGCCCGACGTAGCTTGCCATTATTCATAATGCCCAAGCATTACAAATAATGCCCTCATTAATCACTCCTATCTTGGCGCACGCTAGGCGAGTCCGCTTATTTGACATTGACATTGAAAATTTTTTAATTTGGTAATATTCACATCGCTTAAATTATTAGATTTTTTTCAAATCCATTTTAACATTATCATTCATGGGCGAAAATTATATGGCAATAAATTGTTCTAAAAATACATTATTTTCGGATTTAATATGATGAGCAAGTTTTCGTTTCAGGTTTTTTGACGTTTTATTGCTATATTTAAAGTTTTTGGTGTTTTATACATTTTTTCATTTATAATATTTTTGATATTTTTGAGGTTTATGGCATTTATGACGTTTCATTTATTCTTGGTATTTCTGATATTTTTGTATTTTTTTACATTTTTGACATATTGTCATATTGTTTTTGACTATTTTTGGGTCTCGTTTGCATTTACGGTGATGTTGGTATTTTCAGTCTTATCTTTATTTTGGCGTTTTTTTAGATTTTTCTCGTGTTATGTTTTTGACACAATAACTTTGATAATTTTGTCAAATTTTATATTATTGTGATGTTTTGGTGTATTTAACATTCTTAACGTTTGAAGGTTTATACTTTTTTCAGTTTTTGGAATTTATTGTTACTTTATAGGTCTTAACTCAAATTTGAAAATTTCAACATTTTCTAATTTTTAAAGATATTGCCCGCACTAAATCTGATAGTGACCCCACCCTCTCACTACTGGCAAACATTTAAGAACAGATTCAATTTATCACCTCTCATGGAATTAATAAATACTCCACATTCCATTTATCGGCTACGTGATGATCTCTAAGTGATTAATTCATTTCTATTCATTTCAGGAGAAGTGCATGTATACCAACTTTCGCGCCTGCATCTTTTTTGTTGCTTAATAATTGCTCTGACACCTATCGTCTTCCTGCAATAACAGAGTTTTCGTATAATGACACATCAAATCTCAATAAATTTAAGGAACTAATATTATAATTCCCATATCGTATACCTGAATGTTCACAATTTGATAAAACTCTGTTGATTTTAGAAGAGTATCTATATCAAGATTCACACCAGTATTACTTTCTATTTCGGATATATTAAATTCTTTCTAAAACAATAGTAACCCCCTTTTCATCCATTTTGACAAAATAGCGACTCACATATTACTTCATTTAAGGAAGGACTCAACCTCTTAATTCTTTACTTCAGTTTCCGGAAAAATAGTAACTTTTTGGAAAAAAAGATTTCCCTTGCTGATCCCATGAATTAATTAAATTTTTGCAGAATGACGATACTCATTATTATTTGTTTGGAGAGAGAAGTATATACACCAATTTTCATGTCTTGTTTTTCTGGATAGGGACAATCTAATCAGCTGGCGACATGAAATATACTTTACAACCTACTCTCATACATATCATATATACAAAAAAAATCATAAAAATAGGTCGAGCCCTTTCGGGGGAGTTCGACCACAAACACCGTGACATGAGATTTTGTGCAAATTTTATTTATATTTATATTTAAGAATTTATTAAATAATGTTTAAAATTGTGGAGCCTTAACTTTTAATTAGTCTTTGTTTCTTTCTTCAGGTCTTGGTTTTTGGTTAATGTATCTATTTAATTCAACTATTGATTCACTTGTAACACATATGTGTTAGTTTATCAACAACATTTATTGGAACCTAATTTTCTCAGGCTATTAATATGTTATTATTTAATCATTGCCACTGCACTGAACTCATAACTATAATTTATTGTGACATTAGACTTTTTTAAATTATATTTACCAATCAATTTTTTTTCTGTATATGGACATGAAATAAATTTTACAACCTATTGTCGTTCCTGTCAAATATACATAAAAAATCATGAAAATCGGTGGAGCCGTTTCGGAGAAGTTCGATCACAAACACCGTATCACGATATTTTTACATATTAGATATGCCTTTACTTTAAATACTGCTACTATATAAACCGCGATTGCTCCAAAACGCATATTCTGACATTCATGAAAGTCATAATAAATATTTGTTCAAATCGGATTTTGAAAACTCACGTATAGTAGAAATATAGTTTACATCGGTTTTTTGAAAAGTAGTATTATCAGTATTCATGTCGTATTTATTTTCCAATTGAAATCTGAAAAAATAATGATCATTGTTAGGTTTTCTATTATACGAAAGTTATGTATTTCTGCAACGAATTATTAAAGATGAAGTAGTCACGTAGTTTTGATAAACATTTACGACTATAATTCAAGATTTAAAGTGATATTTATTAAGAAGTAAATAATAGTGTCTTTCAAGCTCATTTAACCACGGTGAATAAACAGGGAGAGGATGTTTGTTTCCACAATGTGCCCTGATTTGATTTCGCCCTTAGGTATATTCTTACAGCCCCAATTATATAAATAAATTCCTAACAACTAAAATTAACCCATCTACAATCTTAAATCCCACCCAAAATCGAAAAAGTTGAATATTTTCATAAAATAGCATAACCCATGAAATCGAAATTTGCAATAAAGACCCAAAACCTTATTAAACGACTGAATAATTTTACATTTAATTAGATCATTGAGTTCTCTAAAATACAAATTACTATTATGAAAATTTGTAAAATTAAATTAAAAAATATATCGCTTATCTTCAATATGAGATGTAACAGAGATGCTCTGTCACGCATTCTCGATTTCACAAGAAGTAGAAATAGATAACAAGTTACCGTTCAAATTCACAGCGTTGCTAAAATTTGGAGGTTACAACGACGAACGTACAACCCGGAGGTCAGAACTCACTTGTTGTATCACTCTTAGGCAACACTAGGTCCAGTGGAGAACCCTTGAACTAAATGGACGACTCGAGGATACTTTAGATGCGTTTAAGCCTCCACTAAAATTTTGCTGATTTTACATTCGGTTACCATACAATCCATAAATATTCTCAAATAAAGGAAAATCGTTGTGACCTCCAAAATCGGAGGTAGTTGCGTCATATATGAGGTGACAACATATATCGTATACCTGCTTCTGAGGGCACAACGATACCTCTATACATATATATATATATATATGTACGAGGTCATCAGAAATATGACTTTTTATTTACAAAGTTCTTCGAGGAGTTGTAAATTCACAATTATTAATTATTAATTTGGAAAACTTTTACCTGAAACCAGAACCACACACAACTTAATGCCTAATAAATAATTTAAATCTGAACTATAGCCGATAAAAAATATTCAAAAAAAATTATTCAATAAATCGAGCAATAGTGACAAGTTGAAATTACTTAATTACATTCAAAGATACGATAATAAGGAAAATGTTAATAAATAGTTGATCAATACAACTAATAGAAGATAATTTCCATAAAAAGATAAGAAAACAGTGCAAATTTTGAATAATTAAACCGTATATAAAATTTTAGTAATAATAGTTTCCTTCTTGACGAAAAATCTGTGTTAATTCGACATTTCTACTTGAACAAAAATTCTTCTGAAAATTTAGCATGTGGTGTTTCGTTCTATGAACGAAGAGCTATTTGGGGCGCGAACTCATGTTGACAGGGTTGGACCGTAATAGCTTCATTTATTATAAATTAGAAATTTAAGCAATTAAAAGCGTAGGTATTACAATAGAAATATTTTCATACGCGATCATTTATTAAAATAAGGAATATTTTGGTAGATTTGTAAAATATAGAAGATATTTTCAAAATGCCACATTTATTAGGTAAATACCAATATAACAGGGAGAACGACAATTCACCCGTTACAAACTCTCTCATCTTTTCCTTTAAAGACTTCTGTTACTCATGCTAAGGGCCACCATAAAGGTAGGGTGTCCATATCTTTAACAAAGCCATGTCATTGATTTTTAAGTCAGTGCAAGATCTCTGTCATTTTGTACGGTTTTGAAGCTTATTCAAATAGGCTACTGACCACCTTTTACAAAAATTTTTGTTGTAAATGAGTACATTGCTGCCAGAATTTCAACCTATTTACCACAATTTGTGAGCAATCCTTACTTGCTAGAGACATCAAGGGAGGTCCAGTTAGGAAATGTCCTGAAGTCAACGGACTCAAGGCATTTGGATCTGAAGACAAAAAGAAAAAAGGGCGAGAATTCAATATTGCCCCAATCTCACAGAATACTGTAGCCAATTGTTTAATATATATATATATATATATATATATATATATATATATATATATATTTGAATTCATCAACTTATATAAGATTTAACCCTCTTAATACCTGCTTCCCACAGCGTTCTCCAATGCGGAGACCGTAAAGGTATAAATATCCAATAATCGAAACAAGATAACAAAAATTCATGCACAGGGGCCAAATTATTTACAAGAAATTGCGACAACTCTTTCACTAGATTACAAATTTGTAGCATTATCAATAAAAAAGGTTGAAGGGAGTCCTCCTCTAGTAACAATCTCTTAAGGGATCTTATGAGTGCCTCCGCAGACAAATTTGATACTAATCCCAAGTGAATACCTTTAGTTGAAAAATAAACAAACCATGCTAAATTTGTTAAATAATAATAATAAATAATTGGTTAAAAGCCATAAATTTTCATTTTTTTTATTGTTTTATTAGCGATAATCAACTTTTGCATTTGTTTATTTCATTTGTGCGTTTAATTAATTGTTCCTATTTTTTTCCTTTTAGTTTCAATACATATTTCATTTTTTCAGTATTTATTTTACTACCAGCCTGGGGATTTACCCTCTTAGAGGGGACTAGGTGACCAAAAGGCAGAAGCTACCAAGGACTGAGAGTCAAGGCAGATTAGGAGCAGTAAATCTCCTTCATTTTACTTTTCAGCACCTACCCACAGAGAAGGGTTCCCGGATTCGTTCTCTCCAACAACAATCATTTTCGGCTGGTGGCAGCGTTACCCCTTTTCTCTCAGATATTTTCATACAGGGCTACAGCTGTAGAATAAAACTAATATCCGACATATAACACTGGTTTAGACGCCGAGGTTACACAGCAAGCCAGGGGGTTAATTATTACACTGGTAACAGCGACGGTATTTCGTTACGCCAGACCGGTAATTATTATACCTGTATAGAGAAGCAAATATGGGATACCCTGTATATCGTAGAATTGTAGTGTGGTTATTGACTACTAAATAACTAAATTGATTTATTTAATATTTGAGTTTATCTGTGTGTTCGAACATTACTGCAAATAACAAACATGTCTCAGGACGTCGCGAGTACGAGAAACTCTACAAAGACGCTCATGTCAGCATACGGACGCAATATTATAAATAAGAGTGCATTTATATTCTATAACGCTTTGCAGTTCAAATTCTGAAGTTTGGTGTATATTTGAACTTCACTTTTTTAAACATACTGTTTTTGATTTCGAACCCAAAACTGGCGCAGTCAGTAGGATTTTACTAGGTATTTTTGAGGAAAAACGAAACAATTAAAAAAGTTAGCGCCAGTAGTTTAGAATAAGAAGAATTATTACCCAATTTACGTATTAATATTTACATTTTTATATGCATTTATTTAAGTTTTATTATTATTACTGCTTAAAATTTTATTTTATAAAAATCACTTCACTCCCCTTCAATTAGAGCACATGTCTTAATTCCACCTCAGACAAATTATCAATTCTTAAATTATTTAGACGTTATCCCAATTTACGATGGTAATCCTCATAATCCTGATGCTCTAAATACAAGGGTGAATCAAATATGAACCGGACTTTTGTTTTAAAAATTTTATTGGTACGATCAATACAAATTTTAATACATATTATTTTTCTACATAGTCTCCTCTCTTATGTATACCCCCACCGAATCAGAAGTTTTTTAATACCTCTCTCAAAGAATGAAACTGGTCGTGTCGATAACCAATTGCGCACAAACGTTTCTACACCTTCGTTGTCCTCAAAGTGGTGGCCTCCCAGTTCTTCTTTAAGTGGCCTAAACATGTGGTAGTCACATGGCGACAAATCAGGACTGTAAGGCGGGTGTTCAAGGGTTTCCCAATGCATTTTGTTCAATTTTCCTTGAGTCAATGCAGCTGTATGTGGTCGAGGGTTGTCATGCAACAGAATCATACTTCGGATAGACATATCCCGCCTCTTTTGCCGATAGGCAAGTTTCACTTGTTGGAGTAGTTCGCAGTAATACTCAGCATTAATTGTACGGCGTTCGTGCAGAAAATCGATCAGCAGTACGCCTTTCGAATCCCAAAAAACTGTTGCAAGAATTTTCCCTGCAGAAAGACGGGTCTTGGCTTTCCGCGGTGCTGCCTCTCCAGGTTTTCGCCACTCCATGCTTGCACGTTTGGACTCCGGGGTATAATGATGCACCCATGTCTCATCACAGGTGACAATATGTCTCAAAAACTCATCCCACTCTGCTCGATATCTTGCTAACAGCCTTTTACATACGGCAAGACGGTTTGCTTTCTGATCTTCCCTTAGAAGGCGAGGAACCCATCTTGCACACACTTTTCGGTAACCCAACTCATCTGAAATGGTTGATTGAGCACTCCCGTATGATATTCCAACGTGTTAAGCAATTGCCAATACTGTAAGATGGCGGTTACCTTCAATCAGCTCACGGATTGCGTAGATATTCGCCTCATTGATGCTTGTCGTGGGACGGCGTGCATGAGGCTCATTTTCCACTGTCTCTCGGCCATCTGAAACCTTTTTGTGCAAGTCGTACATTTGGGTCCTTGAAAGTGTTTCATTGCCGAACTGTGCAGATAGTCGAGGCAAAATTTCAGACGGTCTAACGCCCTCCCGCGCCAAAAATTTGATAACAACACGTTGCGCAACAGACGTATGCACCTCTTGCTCTGACATAATGCTACTAACAGCGCATCGACTACGCCTCGCCAAACCGACGAACTCCCCTCTTCTTAACATTCCTACCTAACATATATCAAGACGTCACGCCACTCGAATTACCTACAGGGCGAGAAACAGAAAAGTCCGGTTGATATTTGATTCACCCTCGTATATTTTTGATTGCTGCGAATCTTTGGAACAAAATTTTTCAAATTTAAATAATGCTGCATTTTACAATTTTATTTTGCGAGCTATAATTGTAGCTCAGGTCAGTTACGGAGAAAAAGAATTTTTGGTGACAACATTAATAGTAGAACAAAACCAACGTCAATGTATTCTAATGATAAAACATGACTAATTGACATAAAATTCAACATTTTTTATCGATGCGTTTTTATTTTAAAACAAAAAAACCGCGAAAAATCGATAACAATTTAGTTTTTTACCTTTTACACAAAATCCACCTATGAAACCGTGTTGGCTACTATGGACAACGTTGAAAAGAACTGAAAAACCTACAAAATGAGCTACTATACGCTCAATTTCGTTAATCTTTTTGGTAAACTCGTATACCGTAATTCCAAATAAATAAATAATAGCTTATTTATTTTTTATTTTATAGCTAGAACATTCTGATTAATTGAAGTGATAGACCTTTTCATTCCAAATTGATGTTCTAAAAATAAATACTTTAGCCCCGGTAGTATTTGCAAAATTTCAGTCAATCCTATGGAAGACATAATTTTTTGAAAGGCCATATTACCTCACCGGATGATCCTATCATTATGAATAAAGCACCGATGGAAAGTAGAAGAGTTGATCTCGAGACTCCCTCACTTTTTTTAAATTTAAAGTATAAATACATATAAGTACTGAAAATAGTTAGCCTTTCTCTATAATTTTTCTGGACGAGTCCATTCGAAAAATTGCTAAGGGGTGGTACCTGTGATCTTATAATAAATAATCTTAATGCAAATTTTAATTTTAAGCAGGCCCATCTAAAGGAACCCACTGTTGCTTTGTTTGCACTTTCAGTACATTTTATATTTAATTATTAAATAAAAATGAAATGCTGATATAAATTGATAATAGTTAATAATAGAAAAAAAATGTATTCTTCAATTAGTTAACAACGCAAATTTTATGTTGTTCAATTTAGATTTATTCTTTAGATATATATGTTTTGGTCTTTTATTGAAACATGTACAAATTGAAAAATCCCTTGCAACAGTCTTCGCATTTTGCATATTATGATTGCTCCGTCATATCACTTGTGGCTAAATGGAGTTTAGGTATTCTATTTTGCTAAATTTATTACATAAATCCATATTACCCAAGAAATATAAATATGTGCCTGCTTAAAATTAAAATTTTCATTAAGATTATTTATTATAAGGACATAGTAAAACAGGTATCACCCCTTAGCAATTTTTTGAATGGACTCGTTCAGAAAAATTATGGAGAAAGGCTAAATATTTTCAGTACACATATGTATTTATATTATAGATTTTGAGATGAGGGGTCTCGAGATCAACTTTTCTACTTTCCATCAGTAGTTTATTCAGAATGATAGGGTCATACGGTGAGGTAATATGGCTTTTCAAAAAAATATATCTTCTATAGGACTGACTGAAATTTTGCAAAAACGACCAGGACTACAATATCTATTTTTAGAACATGAATTGGGAATGAAAAGATGTATCACTTCAGTTAATAAGAATGTTGTAGCTATAAAATAAAAAAATATATAAGTGATAATTTATTGTTTTGGTATTTCAGGTAAAGATTCCATTATCTAAGAAACCAATTAACGAAATTGAGCTTATAGTAGCTAAATTTGTAGGTTTTTCATTTCTCTTTAACATTGCCCATAGTAACAAACACGGTTTCATAGGTGGATTTTGTGTAATAGGTAAGAAACTAAATTTTTACCGATTTTTGCAGTTTTTTGTTATAAAACAAAAACGCATCTATAAAAAATGTTGAATTTTATGTCAATTAGTCATGTTGTATCATCAGAATACGTTGATGTTGGTTTTGTTCTACTATTAATTTTGTCACGTATTTTCGTAAATGACCTGGGCTATTGACAAATTAACTGGTAGAGCTCAAATTTTAGTAGTTTCTAGAACAGAAATTAAAGATACTCTTTGTGCTTTGGGGATCAGAGAAATATTGACTGTTTAATTCAGAATTTGATAATTTTGCAATCACACAAAAACGAAACAGCTTATAATTTTGGTATGAGTGGCAAGATGCAAGTAGCCTCATAATCACAAAATTAAATACTCTGAATTTTTCAGTGAATGAAAAGGTTTTTAACATGGAAAATTGCGACAATATTGCCTCAGAAATATTCATTGGTGGCCTGCCTGGTCCTGTTCAAAATAATGTACGTTTAAGAAACCCAGATAGTTTTTGAAGGAGAAACTTTTCTTTATAGTCAAACCAGTTCCAACACCTTTACCACACAGGAATTACTCTTTTTACACCACAAAATTATATAAATGCACTCGCAGTACCACCACAACTATTAATTCAGCGTTCATTAAACATAAATTTTATTATTGCACAACAAAATTATTGACCACAATTTCCAATTTCCCAAAAGCCTATTTCTCAATAAAACTTTCAAACACTACTAGTACCACCCAACATGCAAAGCCAAATGTTCCGACAAAAAATTCAAAGACTCCATAATCTCTGGAGACCATTAGTCACCCCAGGAAATTCACAAAATCAATTAAAACCAAATAATTTCCATAGATTTCTACTCCCTATAAATTCAAATCAATACTCAAAACCAGAACCAATAAATACATCGTCATGTAACACAGTTCACAAAAATCATATTTATCATACCATTGCTGAACCAAATTCTTAAAATGTATATGATTATCCAATCTATCCCGAATATTATAATAATTCACTTTATTATTCATATTATTTTTATGACGAGACTGGCTATTATTATGACGAACAATACGATGAAACTGATTGCAGTCATAATCAAGATTATTCCACACATTCTCAACCAGATAAAGAACCAGACGAGATAATTTCAAATGTCAATGGCGATTTTGATAACAATTGCAATTCTTTACCGACAACTGTTAACGAAAACGCAAATTTTTCGGAGGTCAGAACTTCCAACTTCTTAAACATAGTGAAAGCGAATTTACTAAACATATTTATTCCCGAGCAAAACCCAAATATTCTAATTGAATGTCAGAAATTTTATTGATTCAATTTTAACGATAAATACTATGGTTTAATAGGAATCGCTTTATTAAAACAACATAAAGATTCAGTAATTCTTAACAATAAAATTCTAATTACTCCTTATACTAGTATCATCATAATTTGCAAAACTGAAGAAGACACGAAACTTAAGTCCCAACTTCAAAATAATATCCACACTTTAACCATCCCTCCCCGAACATCCCAAGTTGTAAAAAACCTGTCAGTCCAGAAAATGGTATCGGTTCATTAAATTATATCTAATTTGATAATCAAATCGAATCCTCAAAAACAAATGAATATTGTTAATATGAAAACAACAACAAGACAATACTTTAAAAAAGCTAATTTAAAAAATCTTAGACTTGAACACTGCAACCCCGAAGAAAAAGAAACCATACGAAAACTATATTTAATATACAAAGACATATTATATTGTAAAAAAAGTACCACTGACTTTTACTAATGCTATTAGACATATAAATAATTTTTCAGATGAAACATTTATTTTTACAATATCCTAGACACCCAGAAATGCATAAATCGAAAATAAAAAATAAAATACTGGAAAATTTTTGATCAAAGAATAATTCAAGAACCAAAATCGTCTTGGAGTAGCCCTATAGGATTGCTCCAAAGAAGTTAGAGGCGACTGGGAAAAGAAAATGGCGTTTCGTAGTTGACTAAAACTTAACGATAGAACTATTAACGATAAATACCCGTTACCTAATATAAACGACATACTTGATAAATTAGTAGAAGTCAATATTTTAGCACAATTGACTTAGCTAGCGGAGAGATAAACTTAGAAGACATACAAAATAAATCTTTTTCGACAAGACACTGGGAATTTAAAAGAATGCCACGCGGACTTAAGAATGCGTCATCCAGTCTCCAACAAGTGATGGATAACACATTCTGCGGTTTACAAATCTCATCCCATATAGCTAAACATAACCTTTAGAAAATATAGGCCATAAAAAAAATTCCTACACCCAAAACACCTAAGAAATTAAAAGCTTTTTAGAGCTAGTCGGGTACTATCGTAAATTCATTAAAGATTTTGCCAAAATAACTAAACTACTAACTCAATGCTTAGGAAAAAATTATATAATAATTCTTGATCAAAATATCATTGCAGCATTTAACACTTGTAAACAATTATTAATCAATGGTCCGATTTTACAATACCCATCTTTTTTTTGAAGAATTTATTTATCTTGACTACAGATTCTTCTAATGTAGCTTTAGTAGCCATTCTTACTCAACTAACATTAGGTTTAGAGAAACCACTAGCTTTTATCTTGAGAACGTTAATTGAAATCGAACAAAAATATAGCACCATAGAAAACTTTTGGCTGTCCTATGGACTAAATCCGTACAAAGCTATTTGACGGTAAAAAGTTGACTATTATTTGTGATCACCTTCCTCTAATTTGGTTCCATAATATGAAAAATCGAAATTCTATACTATTCCGCTGAAGTGTCCAACTTGAAGAATTTAACTTTTTTCTTGTTTCGGGTGGAATGTATTCAGTATGATCTCTGAGAGCCTTGTAAGTTTTCCGTTCTATTTAGTAGGCAATGACTTGTATTTTCCCTTCGACAGTACGTCGTCGATTTTCTTGTTATATTCCGTTCTATCCATCAGAATGGTAGTATTTCCATTGTCAGCTGGTAGAGCGATGATAGATTTGTCGCCCTTAAGTGTTTTTATAATCCTTCTTTAGAATTCGTATATGTTTTTTTTGATGTGTTTTCTATTGCAGTTCTGACTTTCCATCGAAATTCCTTCAGTTGTGGTGTCTCTTGACTGCCTATAGCTGTCTCCACTGAACTGATAATATCTAGTACTGGCATCTTTTTTGGAGCTAAAGAGTAGTTTAGACCCTTAGAACGCAATGTTTTTTCAACTGCTCTGAGAGTTCTGGATGGTACTTGTATCCTCCAGCAACTGCTTTCTGGTAAGTTTATTGAGTTTCTCAGTGTCTACTTCTGACCGATTCCTATCATGCTGTCCCAGTGGTTTTGATTCGAAGCAAAAATCGGCATGTGGTCCTCCTTGTGTGTGTGTCTTCTGATATCTAGAAAACTTTCTTCAACGTCCTTCATGAAATCTCAACTCTTGAAGGACGCGGAAGAAAGGTTTGAAGAAATCAGAAGATACACACGAGGAGGACTTTTGCTTCGATCCAAAAACCCTGTGACAACATGAGACGAGTCGGCAAACTTCTGATACCCCCAAGGGTTCGCCGCTGTCACTGGTAGTGGCAAATATCTTTATGGAAGCCTTTGAAGTAGTCTTCAAGCCACAAACCCAAAATCTGGTTGAGATATAACTCTTTTGTCATCTGGCCACATGGACAAGAGGCTCTCCAGTTGTTCTTTAACCACATTAATACCCAACATTCAAACATCAAATTCACGATGGAAATTCATTCCATGGATCCCTGCCTTCCTGGACGTGTTGGTTTCACGGTTACCTAATGGGCGCCTGGGCCATTCTGTATACAGAAAACCAACACATACCGACAGATATCTGCACGCCCGGTCCCATCATCATCCATCTCAGAAACAGTCAGTCGTGAACTCCCTCGTGCATCGAGCTATATCTATTTCCGAACCCAAAAGTGTGAGAAGGGAATTAGCTTGGGTCACCAAATCCTCTTCGACAGTACCTCTGTCGTGGCCAAATCTCCTTATTATTTCACCAGAAAATTCCGTGTGACAATATTGTTTCACCAGGTTACTGGATTTTTCAGAATACGAAGTAGAACTAAATGTTAAATGCCTAAAACTATCAGAAAGACATATAATGATGCAATTACAAAGCTATTAAGAGGATTATTGAAATTATGCGATATTGAACCAGGTAGGAGGAAAATATCACAAAATTTTGGAATTGGGGGGTTTAAATGGAATAAATTATGCTTGTAATAAGTTTGTATATTTCTATTGAAAATTTTAAGTAATGGGGATGAATTGGTTCCGGTGTTCACTTAAGGGGTATGGTGAATTTTTGTTTTTGTTTATTTCTAGTGACTCTATAAGATATAATTTTTTACTTTTTTTGTTGTAAATGTAATATTTGGAACGTATTCTGAGATACATGATTTTTATTCAATAAATGGTTGGCAAAGGTTGACTTATTATAATTGTTGCACTCAATATTTTGGACTGTTCGTCCCATCTTGTCTTGAATCACCTTCCCGTATAGCCGAGGTAGGGCAACTACCATATGTCAATTTCTACCACTTAAAGACACCCGAATTGTTATTTTTGTTAATTTTATCGTTATTCTTTCATATATGTTTTCCTCAGTTGTTATCCGTTTTAAAAATTGTATAAATGTTCCTTTTTGATGAAAATTGGGAGAACCTATAAATGTTATACTTTAATATAATTTGGGATCGATATTATGGGTAGGAGAATATACTTCGTATAAAGCCTTTTTATTTAATTTGTTAATTAATATGTTGTCGATAATAAAATACTATGGTATGCTGCAAGTTCGTGTTGGTAAGGATGGTGTGAACTATTGTGGATTGTAAGGTCAGCGTGGGAAGGTTTATGATAAACTAAAACTAAAAAAAAATAATAAAAAGGCTTTAAATAAAGTATATGCTCATACCAATAATATCGATCCCAAATTATATCAAAGTATCACATTTATTGGTTCTCCCAACTTGTATCAAATAGAAACATTCATACAGCTTCTAAAACGGTTAACAACTTAGGAAAACATACAAGAAACAACTAGGGCGGCAGTCATTTGAGACTGAACGATGGAAGCGAGAGCTTCTTATACTTCCCGTTTCTTGTTATCTCCTGTCTCTGTTTCTATTTCCTTGTGTTATCATTAGTAATGGTTATGAATTTCAGGAGAATAGAAATAATTGTCACTATTTTGTTATGGCTCAAGTATTAATCCTAATGTTTAATTTAATTCTTAATTTAAATTTCTATAAGTGTCAAATAAAATTTGTTGAATTATAAACTTGCAAGTTGAAGCTCATATCCGTTGAACTGTAAATGCGGCAAAAAATTTAACGAAAGGTGTATGAAATTAATAGCGTTCTTTTTGACTTCTAACATACCTCAAGTCCATAATGCAATAAATCGCAAATAGAGAATTGGAGTTTTTATTAGAAAACCAAATTTTGTTCAGGTTTTCTGTATTAATTGGATTTTACATTAGTTTATTTCCTATACATTTTTGATATTTTATAAAAGAAGAAATTCATAATGTATTTTACTTAGTCTCTGTTTCTTACACACTGAACTGAATGGTATGGGTATTTGAAGAGTGGTGTCAGTGTCGAAACAAATGAAATCTCAAGTTATCCAATTCATTCCCTTGCTCATCTATTTTCATAAATATATGTAAATATGGGCTCCCGTTAAGAAGCTTTCACTTCAATAATAAATAAAAATAAAGATAAAATTAACAAAAATAACAAGTGTAAATTGACATGTGGTAGTTGCCCTAGTTTCTACCTCGGTCATATGGGAAGATCATTCATGACAAGGTGGGATGAACATACCAGAGCTTTTGAGTGCCACAATTATAATAATTCAACCTTTGTCGACCATTTATTGAATGAAAATCATGTACCTCAGAACACGTTCCAGGTATTCCTTTTACAACAAAAATGTAAAAAAATATATTTAGAGTCACTAGAAATTAAAAAAAAAAACATAAATTCACCATACCTCTGATATGATCAAATCGAAACCAGTTCATCCACGTTACTTCATCTTTTCCATAGAAGTATATAAACTCATTGCAGCGATAATTTATTCCATTTAAACCCCTTAATTCAAATATTTTCTTCTTTCTTAAAGTGGTATTTTCCCCCTACCTGCTTCATTATCCCATAATTTCAATAATCCTGTAATAGTTTTAGGCATTTAGCATTTATTTCTAATTTGTATTCTGAAGAAGCCAGTAACCTGATGAAAAAATATTGTCTATAGCAAATAAATATAAGTGAAAATTACCTTAATGTGTATTTAATATAAAATTAAAATGAATTTTCACCAAGTAAAGACAGAAACAATCATTAAAATTGTTTAGGTTAATCTAGAAAGTCAAGAGTTATTTATTACACTAAATCGATGACCTACCAAACATTCTTGTTAACTTTTTTTGAGAAAACCAAAACAAAATGAAATTAGCTAACACCAAACGCAACAGTCGTTCACTTCCTTTTATTCATCTTGTACAGCGATTTTCGCAAAAACAAGATAAGTCAGCCAATTTTTCATCGATAGTTATTGGCATCTATTCCAGAGATAATGCCAAAAAACAATCTATAAAACTGTTTGTTAGGGACTTCGATATCGTAAACAAAGAGAAATCACTTTAGATAAAAATAATTGCTTTTGCACTTCCGTAACGGACGCGAATTGATTTTAACGGCAATGATAAAGGAAATAAAAAAATACCCAAACAAATTAGTTTCTAAAATAAATTTTGAGTGTTGTTACAATCCGTTAAATGCAAAATATCATGGGAATCTTACTTATGTCAATATGTACATGACACTATGGATGCAATTAAATGAATAAATTCATTACATTATAAGTCTCACATTGAGAAGAAATAAGTTTTTGTGGTATAATTGTAATTTGTTAATTTTGGTTGTTGTGAACTAAATTACTTGGCATTAAACTATGATTACATTTTACAACACAATTTGAATAAAACATACAGAAATTTCACGGTACCAAGACACTAGAAATGGGGTATCATACTAGGGCAAGTTACCTTAATATCCCTAGGGAAGAAAATACGCGATACATTTTCACGGTGTACTTAGTGTCGAATCTAAGTCGGACGCGTCAGCAGTTGCGCAGCACCCAGAATATGGAAATTAAGAAAATACACCTTCAAACATAAAACCAATAAGATTAAATATTTAAATGCCAATTGAAAAACAATATCCAGAATTTTCTGTAAAATTGAACGAAATCGGGGTTCCTATTGATGTAGTAGGATAGAAAATAAAGGTAACAAATTGACAGATAAAGTTTGGGAAACAACATTCAGTTGGGTCGACTTCGGACTTGGAGATCTCTACTTGCTCGTTTTCCTGAAATTTCTAAATGTCGTCATTCGAATGGCATTTAAATATCTAACTGATTCTGTTATATGTTTGAAATACAATTTTTTTCTCAGTTCCATCTTCTGAAGGTAACACAAATGAAGACACGTTCTATCAAGACACGATATATCGTGTTCTGTTTAAGCAGACGTGTATCTAGTAGTTCCATACTTGACAATTATAGGGTAAATGCATTACACTAGCACTATACTTAATTTTGTCAGTCTCTAATAGTTTACCTTCATTAATCTTCTATATATCATTATTCTAATTGCGTCTAATATTATCTAATCACATCAATGCTTGAAGTATATAAATTTTGTTTGAGAATTGAGCCTTCTTCTGTTATCTTGTGGTTACGTAATTAGCAGTCATGGCACGCTGTGGTTGATAAGGTGATATTAGCGGTCTGGCGGTTGATAAGGTGGCGCCTCTTGTGCTGCCGAAATTAGCTGTGGGTGGCGGTTGATTAAGTGGTGTCTGTTGTGGTTACGTAATTAGTGGTGACTGGCGTCTGATGGCAATTTGTCGGCATGTAGCATGGAGGTGTGTTGCAGGTTGCCTCATAGTGTCAAACTTGCGGCGGCTCTGGAACTTAATTAGAAGAGGGACGTGCCTGGGTTATAAGCATAGGACCCTCGCTTGGGAGGTAGGTGTAGTTCCTAGCATGCTCGCTATGTAGTTATTGTGATATAGGTTTCTTCAGGAAAACGGGTATCTAAATTCTGTGAGTGGACGGCATAAATATAATTCAAGCTTGCTGGAACGGGGGTCGGTTCGTGGGATCGAGAATGAAGATAGACGAAATTCGGCATATTGAAATTCAGTATAACCAACCAAGGTGCGGAAAATGAAGAAACCTGGAACGAGCACGACGAAAACGGGATATTGAGAACTAGAATGTTGGAAACGGCACAGCAGGAAGTTAAATGATTGGAACAGGCATTGTACAGTTTGGATGGGAATGCTGAAAACGGGACTTCGGGGACGGGAATGGTGATCACGGAAATTTTGGAAACAAGACAGCGAAAATGGGCATGTTAGATGGTTGGAACAGGTATGGATATGCTCGAAGTGGGTTGACCAGAACGGTGAGAATGTTAGATAATGAATAGCGGGAACGTAAAGCCTAGACACGGGAACGGTTGAAACGAGATAAGGGGAACGGGAATGCTGGAAACGGGAATGCTGGAAACGGAAATGCTAGGGACGGGATGGTGAGAATAGGAATGGTTGAAACAGAAATGCTGGAAACGGCATAGCAGGAACAGATTCAATTGAACTGAAAACTATTTGACGTGAAATTTACCCCTGCTACTACAGGGGTCCTTGTTATCTCTCCAACGTCCAGTTAAAAACAGCGAATTCAACAAATAACTAGAAATAGGAAATGCTAACACGTTGATATGTTAAAACACTATTTAGAACACATAAGTTGGTGCGCCTTCATTATAATAGTTGTTTGTAAAATGATTTACAATATTGGTTATAAGCAAATTTCCAACCAAATGAGTCGTGGGAGGAATAAAGTCATTGGAAAACACTACTAGACCCAGTCACCGAATTGACAGTTTTCTCACCGAGAATTTGTCACTGTGTCAGTGCTATCAACATGACAGAAAAAACTCTCACTAAATGCAAATATAGTTAAAAGGGTCAGACGACAGTGATAAAGAAAAATTGCATGCTCTAAGGCTAAGAAGAAAGCGGTCAGTCGTCGTCAAAATAAAGGAAATTTGACATGAGTGATTGTGGCAGGGAACGCCAAATAACAATGAAGATGATCACGGTACAAATCGTTACCAAACTCTATATTGTAACTCAAGTTCAATCGATCATTTCATATGTTTGCACGTTTCAATCAACGCATCCGAACGTTGTAAGGTGATAGGTAAAAATTTCGTAGCGTCAAATCTTAGTTGTCTTAGAGTAATTTGCTTATAAAGCAATCGACTCAATGAAGTTTAAAATAATTCTAGCGATTTTTATTTCATCATTTATCACAACAGAATGTGAAATATCTGAACGATCCTTATTCAGCAGGACACCGGGTACAGACAACAGCATATAATATCATCGGAAAGAAAATTATTTAAACGAAATGTTATAATGATAAGGCAAACTTTAGAAGGCAATGAACAAATTTATCTTGCCAAACTATGTTTTAGGTGCTAATACGTTCGCTAAACACACTCATCTACTGGGCTGCAATAGCCATCTGCAGAACAATTCCACCTTGACAAAGAAGGCTTGAAGGGAAATTTAATTCTCTTCGGAAAGACATTGGAAGACTGACCGAGAACCAATGACGGGTCAGGAACAACAGAATAGCAAGACTTGTCAGGACTATGAGGGGCAATAGCCGAATGTATTCTCACTGGTATGGAGAAAACATCACATTGACAGCATTATCTGGACAGTCTACGGCAAAAGCTCTCCGTCTACAAAAGTCGGTTGAGAAGGTACAGAACTGTTGACCAACTGAAACTAGACAACCTACTATTCCGGCAATCAGAAATAGGGTTTTATAGAAAGCCCCTAGCTACCCCAGTAAAACGGACATCGAGGATTTCTGGAAAACACAGGCTTTCCGCAACACTTTCCAATAACTCCAGAGCCAGCTGGATTAATAAGGAGTAGACTGCATTTCAGAACTATGATACGATGCAACACCAACAATTTACAACGAAAGATACATCCAACATAATCAAGCACCTCCATAACTGGAAAGCACCAGAACCAGATAGTGTGCAAAATTACTAAATAAAGCAACTGTACACAACCCACGAATCACTAACAGCCCTTATTAATGACATAATTACACATTCACACAATATGCCTAGTTTCCTTACGCATGGTGCTACATACAAAGGACAACTTCTGTACACAGAACCCAGCAAAGACCGGTCAATCACTTGCCTCCCAACCTTACACAAACTTATAACATCCTGCATTAATCATTTTCATACATTGTGAGCTGAACAACATAATTATTTAACAACAAAAGAGATTCGCGAAAAATTCTACGGGGTGCAAAGAACAACTGATAATTGATTCCGTTGTCTGCAGTCAGGCCCACGCCTAAAGACGAAATCTCTACATAGTATATATGGACTACAAAAAGGCCATTAAGGCAGTGAAACTCTATAAAGTGAATCATTGTGTTATTAACTTTTGGGTATATGGCATGTCCACCTGACAAACCAAAATTTACTGAATGAAGCCGACTGTTCGATACAAACTGACCCCATTCCAATCAGAAGGCGTATATTCCAGGTAGACGGCGTATATTCCAGGTAGACTCTCTTAGCCCGCTGTAGTTCTGCATTGCCATGAACCCTCTCCCAAATAAACTGAACTCGACTAACTTTGTGTTCAGACTCAAACACAACAACGTACAAGAATTAAAGATAAACCATGTGTTATACATGGACGACTTAAAGTTGATCACTGCTACGAAACAACAGTTCATGATATGCTTGAAATAGTAAAATGATTCTCTAGTGACATTGATTTGTAATTTGGCCTAGAGAAATGCCCAATTATCTACTCGTACTAATATAGTTAAAGCCAAAATACAGCCGGGGCACTACGTAATGGAAGATGGCACCTCAATTGAATCTATTGCAGAAGGCTATATTTATAAACATATTGGAATAAAGCAGGCTCAACGTATTGATCAATCCACCACCAACAGAGTTGTATAGAAAATAAGACGACTGTTGAAAACTAAACTTAATAGTAAAAATCTGTTTCAGGCTACGAACACCTATGCTTGTTCAGTGCTTAGTTTCTCTTTCGATATAGTTAATTGGTGCAAGACTGACATTAAACAATTACAATGGAAAGTTCGAGTTCTACTAACAAAAGCTCATAATCACCATACAAAGAGCTCTATCGAACGTACAACTTTGCCACGGTATGAAGGAGGAAGGGGATTGGCTGATATAAGCAAACTACTAGATTAGCAAACTCGAGTAGTCAATTCCAGAAGCTCGCAGAATTTTCTGATCTACACAGAGTCACATGCTAAGTTGAGGCCTCAACACCACTGCTACTAACACTCAAAACCACTGCCACTGACACTCAACACCACTGCGACTGACAGAACAACAAGTCCAATTGCACCACCAGTCAACTGATTAGAAATTGCTCAAATGGAAAGAGAAGCCCCTTCATGAACGACAGATAAATTACGTCAACAAAGATTATGTCGACAGTTCAGCGTCGAACGACTGGTTGATCTCTGGCAATCCAAGATCAAGTAATTCCAATTAAGATCAATCTAAAATACATCGTTAAAGACCCTTCTATTAAAAACAACAGATGCAAATACTTTTGCCAAACATCCGAATCTATCAAGCGTTCGCTGCAACTGAATACAAAGAACTACACGATGGTGTGGCAAAAACACTGCACCAGGAACTAGTAGTTAAACTTGAACTTTTTGACTGACTAACATTTGAGATGACATGTTAAAATCAATTTAAAAGATTACCATACACGAAATAAAAATAATTATTTTTATTTTATAACTATAATTTATTCAAGTTCAAGTAATAACTACAAAAATATTTGCATATTAAATTTCGTGAGTGTTACTATAGATTGATTTTTTAGCAAGACGATGACGTCAGAGTCCCAAATTTGACAGCGTTGCCGATATGACCTTTTTTCGGAATTAAAGGAAAAGCAATTCAGAATATTCGACTACAATTTACTTAAGGAATTAATTTAATTTATTTATATTTAATATTAAAATTATAATTCTTAATAAGATTTAAAATATATTATTCGCTCTAACCTTGATTTACTTCATTCGTCGATATTTTAGTTCTAAATAAGCAGGGGTGGCCGGACTTTAGCGTCGGAAAATTTTCAAAGTCGTCCCTTATCTGCGGTTGATAAGAGTCGACCTTGTGGCGTGGGTGGTTGGGAATCTCCTGTGTGGCATCTTTCGGCTTGACGGTGTGGAGCTGTTTGGTGGAGAGCTGATGGGTGATGCCATTGGTATTGTGTGTTGCGGATTGTCCGTTGGTATTGTTACTTTGCGGTACTAAAAAAAGTCATTGCCGGATTTAGAATCCGGCATTGTTGACTGAAACGCAAGTATTCAGCCGTTTGAGCTAATGAGACATATTGAAAAAATTGTCTAGAGTTAGTTGATTATTTTATTTTGCGGTGATGATGTTGTCGAAGATATGTCTCAACGGTAATGTTTTATATGCAATGATATATATATATATATATATATATATATATATATATATATATATATATATATATATTTAGCTGTAGTAATATACGCACAAAAAATGTAAGATAAAATTTTTTTGTTCCCTAAATATATTAAAACGAAGTGAGAACCTTATAAGCTACTATTCAACTCAGACCTAACAATAATTTTAATGTACTACTAACATTCTGAGGACAGTATATAACTTGGACCTACCAAAGCGAGAGCTACGCATAGTTGCAAAATTTAAGTAGTTATGTATATTGTGGCGATAACGTCCTATAAATCTACGCATGAAGTGAGGTCCATAGATTTTTATTCCGGCAAATTCACAGTTGTTTTGACTAGTCGTTATATGTTTACGTTTTTTTATATTGTGGCGATTCACGGTCAGACGTTCTGACTCAGAACGGTGCGTTTGAAATAAATTCATTTAAACATAAGATGTTTTTGCTCAATTAATATCTCATTAAAGTAATAATTTCTTGGATATGCTTCATACAATATACAGTTTGAGCCATAAATATAGCTAGAGAAGACATATATTGTCAAAAAATGCCTGAAGGCCAACAGAAGGCCGATAAACAGAAACGAAAACAGAGAAATCCCATACTGGTGGACAGCTGAAATATCGGAAGCTAAAAGGAAGTGCATAGAGATACGGCGGAAAATCACAAAAGAACCAAAGAAAAAGAGAACAGAACTACCGGATATGATGGAGGAAATGAATAGGAAAAGGAAAGAATTAAAGAAACTCATAAACGGAAGCAAGAGGAAATGCTGGGAAGAATTATGTAGACAGCTGGAAACAGACGTATGGGGAAGGGCATATGGGATAGCCAAAAGATACAACCGACACCATTGTTGACACTTAGTACAGAGAAGAAAACAGAAATAGCAAATACCCTCTTTATAAAGACCAGAGGTGAATGGAAAGAGCGAATAAAAATATCAAGAGATTTAGTACCCGAAATAACAGAAGAAGAATTTAAAATAGCAATTAAGCATATCAAGATGAAAAAAGCACCTGGACCAGATAATCTACCCCCAGAAGTCATGAAAATAACATTTTAAAAGAACCAAGCCACAATAAGGGATATGTATAAGGAATTAATAAAGAAACAGGAATTCCCTACAATCTGGAAGAAGGCTAAAGTAATGTTTCTGAGGAAGGGCGCTAAACCTATGAATGACCCAACATCATATAGACCCATTTGCCTGTTGAACGTTATGGGGAAGGTATTAGAAACACTAATTAGAAACAGAATAGACAAAGAATTAGGAGATGAAAAAATTTCAGAAAGACAATTTGGGTTTCGGAAAGGGAAATCAACAGTAAAAGCAGCAAACTGGATTCGTAACAAAGCAAGGGGCACTAGAGCGGGCTGGGTGATACTCATCACTTTTGACGTTAGAAATGCATTCAATTCAGCATCATGGAAACGTATTGTTAAGGAAATGGAGAAGAAAGGGATTAGTGAATATCTAATAAGAATAATAGAGAGTTATTTCTCCAAAAGAAGTATTATACTCGGGAAAGAAATCACGTTAAAAATGAGCACAGGCGTACCACAAGGATCAGTACTAGGACCGACGTTATGCAATATATTGTACGACGATCTTCTAAATCAGAAGCTGCCAACTGGTGCAATTACGATAGCATTCGCAGACCACCTGGCACTATATGTGGAAGGGCCAAACGCTGACAGACTGGTTGAAAAAGCAAATGAGGCAATAAGAATAATAAGAGACAAAAATGCAGAAAATAAGAGAAAAAATAAAAATAGAAATAGGGGATCTAAATATAACACCACAAAAGAGCGTAAAGTGTCTCGGTATATTTATCGATCACCAAGGTACATACGGGACACATATTGTAAATGCAGTAAGCAAAGCGGGTGATAAGTTAGCAAAACTTGGAAAAATTATGAAAAACATAAAGGGACCATCACATGCAAAGAGACGACTGCTTTATGGAGTGGTACAATCAACACTTTTGTACGGGGCACCAACATGGCACAGAGTTATGAAGATAAAAAGATATAAGAACATGATGTTAAAAATTCAAAGACAGGCGCTGCTGCGGGTGATTAGCGGATATAGAACGATCTCGTATGAGGCAACGGCAGTTATAGCCGGTATTCCTCCGATCCATCTGACGGTAGAAGAACTTAGAGAAAATTACGAAAATAAAAAATACAGAGAAAACAGGAATAATACGCTAAAAGAATGGGACGTGCTAACGGGAAAAGCGGAATGGACAAAGAAACTAATACCAGACCTAACACAATGGGCGAGCAGCAAATATAGAAGTACAGATTACTTTATGACACAATTTTTGTCTGGGCATGGTAGTGTCAAAGCATACCTGAAAAGGATGGGGAAAATGAGGGAGAGTAACTGTGATATGTGCCAAATTGGGGAGACAATGGAGCACGTGGTTTTTGACTGCGAAAGATATGCAAGGAATAAAACAAGAACAGAAACAACGATTGGTGAAAGGATAACACCATCTAACGTGACAAAACTAATGATAGAAAGTAAAGAGAACAAGGAAATTATATACAAATGGATAAGGGAAATTATAGAGGAAAAGGAGAAAGAAGATTTAAACAGAATTGTGTGATAAAAGAAAGGCAGGAAGGTGGTGACGCAAGTTAGAAATAACAGTACTACCACCTTCATAAAATGCAGAAACAACAAGGTGGTTTTATTGGGTGTGAGTCCCACACTAATTTGACTAATAGACTCTAAGCTCAAATTCCCCATAATGGATTTCCACCTTCAAAAAAAAAGTTGAATAACTTTTACATTGTTTGTAAGTAGAAAAACAAAGCGGTTTCTGGGGCGGAAGTGGGCATAAAGGTAACCAGTCATCGAGTTCTCGCCGGGAGCTGCTGCCGGGCTGTTGGTAGTTGGTGTTTGGATAAGCAGAAGAAGACATTGAGGGTGGTCGCAGGGGGTGCGCGAAAGACATTTGGGTGTGTCGTAGAGGTGCGCGCCATCTGTTGTTATAAAATAAAAACCATTGTATTGTGGGTTGCGTTTGTCGCAGTGTTAGGTTCACCCTTTCCATGTGAAGGATAGTTATGGAAACCATATGCAAATTCCAAGTATTTTATAAGCACCGTGTAACTCCCCATCGTTAAATGTAGAATTGTTTCAGCAATTTTGAGAGTGGTCTCGGTATCGGTAATATTAATTGTTAAAATTTCTGGTACTGCCGCATATTTGCAAGTGCGCCCGTTGTAGGTAATCACAGTTGTTAAAACGTCTGGCATGTAACATCCATTTTTGGGATTTAGCTTTCCAGTTAAATCTTTCGGCTGTATAGTTCTCGTTGGCACTGCACTCATATTAAACCCTTCTTGGTCATCAAGTAAACTTTCCAAATTCATGTCTGGATTGTTACAGCTTCAACTCAAAACTAAATAAAAGAAATAAATTCTTTTAACTTATTGTCTTGAGTGTGTGACGACAGCAAACACTACAAATATTAGATTTTTGTGGCTATAGGTGCAGTCTTATTCAATTCGTTATGAATAAAAGGTGTGGAATGTGTTTGGAAGAGATAACTAACAATTTTGGACTATTGCCAAATTGTAATCATTGTTTCTGATTCCGATGGGTAAAAAGATGGCATCAAAATAAAGACTTAGATTTGTATATTCGCAGAGGCTGCCCAGAATGCCGTATTGTGTCTCCTTATGTCTACGACTCTGAGGTAAAGCGGAAAAAAAAACGTTATATAGTTGACAAAAACGAAAAAAAGAAGAAAATACGATGTAGGTATTTCCGAAAAAGCAAACCGAAATGTTCCTTTGGAAATACTAGCTTGTTTAGCTATCGATTACCAAATGGAGTCGAAATAGATATAGCCTCACCCCAAATGAAACGTGCAGGTATGGGCGGTCGTACTGATTTTATAGAGGCTCAGTTCCCCCTTGGAGAAGGTAGAACTCAACGTCCAGCAATAGGAGGATTCCCAGATACGATTAGTTTACTCGAGGTGGAACCAGGAATTTTTTACGTCTTGGGGGCTGAATAAAAATCTGTATTTATTTAAAAAATCATGTCAATAAAATCATAAATAATCATGAAGCTGTATTTAAAAATTCCTATTAATAAATTCTCAAATCTGTATTTGTTTAAAAATAATAATAATAAAACTGAAAAATAATATAAATCTTGAATCCGTAATTATTTAAAAATTCCTGATATTTTTCATTTGGTATGTTAGATATCGAAACCGCAACGAAAATGATGACCGCAGCGAAAGTTAACTGTAATATCTTGTTTACGCTAAATGAAGCCGAGCTAAATGAACTTACCGGAAGCTGGGGTTTGACAAATTTATCATATTGTTTGCAGCAATAAACTTTTGCAGGAAGTTCCCATGTGATAACCACTAATTAGTTGTTTTTTCTAGAACGAACGGAAATTTTGTTATACCCAAATGACGTAGTTCGATGCTGATAAATAAAATAATTGCGAATTTTTATTTCATTGTAACATTAATATTTTAGAAATATTAAAAATTGGACTTTGTACTTATTGAAATACCAGATGAGCTGGAATTGTATTTTGAAGAGCCCAATCCAATTTTAGGCTAACTTGCCTATGATGAGCTGTATTTACTGAAGTACCATTAGCTGAATGTTGTAGTAAATAAATGCAATATATATAAGAATAATATTTTTTAAAATTAACTTCATTTTATGTTTACAATTGCTAGCAACCAGACGCAATAAAAAGCAGCAAATAGCTGACAACTATATCAAAAAATGTAAACAAGTTGAGTTGGATCATTCTATTTCCTCTGCTGAAATACCATTGTGACTTAGGGATATTAGAAAACATATGAGACTTTTTAATTGTGCTATTCCCAATGGGAATTTATGTGTGGGAACTTTGAAAAAAATTACAAAACAACGTTGGTTATTTAAAACGCTTTCGGACTTTGCTGAAGCAGTCAAAAATCGGAATGGGTTTAAATAATAAACATTCTAGTAGAGTTCAATGGGATGACATTGCTTCATGTTTTCAAAACCTTTTTAGAACTGGGATTATAATTAAGACATCACATAAAGATATCTGGATGTTTCTGGATGATGCTTCAATTATGTTTAAGTCCAGAATTAGTAACATTTTGAAAAAACTATCTGCGCTTAAAGATAATACTTGTTTTTGTGGAGAATTTATAAAGTCAGATATGGATGAAATTACGAATCACAAATATTTTAATACTAAAAATGAAATTATTGATCGGGGAACAGACTTGGATGAATGGTTTTACAATCACGTAAAGGATCCAATTATGAATTCCCTCGAAGAATTTTCAACAGAAGGTAATGTCTGGGTCTTAAAACGTACTATTTCTTTGGAAATAAACATAAATGCCTTTGAATTTGGTAATGGTATATCATAACATATTATGTAGCTTTGAAATAAAATTTTAAATACAAGACATTGTTTTACAGTCATAACAGGCCATAGATAAGTACTTGACATTTACTTCCGATTAGAAGGCAAGTGCAAACATTGTTATCTCTCCATAAAACTTGTTTGTCTTTTCAGAGATTTAGAGAAATATGGCAATGTTGCTCCATCGTCGTAAGCTGCAGTCTCATTGGCTGGTTTATTAGCAGACCACCTGCGAACCATTAGTATGTTTACCTTATATCTAAAGGAATAGTCTTGAATAAAGTTTTCTAAGAGGAATTTCATATTTGACAAGTGTTTAATAGCTATCATAATGATACAACGAACTTTCCGAGATTTAGAGAAATATGGCAATGTTGCTCCATCTCTTTAACAAGGAATATATAAATCATATATTTTCTGAGATCTAGGGAAATATGTAAATCTGGCATCGCTGGCCCTGAAAACCGGGCCTTCCGGTCATGACGTCATAAGCTGCACTCTCACTGGCTGGTTTATTAGCAGATCACCTGCGAACCATCAGTATGTTTACCTTATATCTAAAGAAATTGTCTTGAATAAAATTTTCTAAGAGGAATTTCATATTTGACAAGTGTATAATAGCTATCATAACGATACAAGGAACTTTCCGAGATTTAGAGAAATATGGCAATGTTGCTCCATCACTTTAACAAGGAATATATGAATCATATATTTTCTGAGATCTAGGGAAATATGGAAATCTGAGATCGCTGGCCCTGAAAACCGGGCCCCCCTCCCTTTCTCTGTGTTGCCACAAGATACATCCTTTAGTTATGTTAACGAAGACGAAAGTTTCAGTTAGTTTGCAACAATTGATTAACGTAGTCAGTACAATTCTAAGATGGTATCTATTCAACCTAACCAAAATAAAGTTGAAAGTGATCAAGATGTTAGACTGTGGGTTACACCGATGGGTAAATTAACCTATGCAGAAGTATGTCTCAAATTTGGTGTCGACATTGAAAATGACAGACGCAACACCTTCTTCTGGAAGTTGACGTGAGCAGACAAAGTACTCCTCGATGATAATGTCCTGGAGTGGTGTGGTTACGCTTGTGAGTACAGACATAAAAAATATCATTTTATGAATTTACTCAAGACGCAGCAACCAACTATGGAGTACGAGGAAATTCAAGATGTATATAAAACTCAAAAGAAATACATTGGCATGAGCGCAATAGACTTTGATGCTGTTTCTGCAGATTTGGAGCAAGAAGGCTACAGAAATTCGCATCCTCTATACTTTAATTAAACGCATCTCTATGAAATATATCAAGTACGAGAAGTATCACGAAGAAATGCGCCTCAAACAACTTTCTGCACACCGACCTAATTTCTGCCCACAACAACCATTTGATGACTGAGTTGGCTGAACTTAAGCAGATTGTGATACAAGTAAAGAATACCGCTGAGGCTGAGATAATACAAATGCAAAAACAACGATTAAAAACGGAAGAAGAGAGAAACAAAGCAGATCGTGATCATATGCGAGCTAATGAGGAACGAGTTAAGGCTGAAAAAGAACGTATTCAAGCTGAGGAAGCACGAGCCAAAGCCGAACTGCATCGAGTTCGATTAGAAGAGGAATCTGTCAAGGCATCGGAACGTCATCATGAGGTTCTGAATGTTGTTTCTAACAGAATACAGTCTCAGGTAGTAAAACGCTTGAGGAACGAAGTAGTTCATCGTGTGGCTCCCAAGTCCATCAACCACGAAAAACAGAGATGTATGGCTCTGTTAGCTCTTAGTAAGAGCGAATGGTACCTCATACCTAGACAGCGGGGGTCGTTCCAAGCAGCTATAAAGGCAGTACTGAAGAAACATCCAAATGCTCAACTTGTTAAAGAATGGTTCAATGACTCACATCCCATAGATATAGGTAACTCTCTCAAGTTCCGACTTGGGAACTTAAAATTGTTCGCTAGAGGCACCATTCTGTTGAGCCATTGTATGATTCTTACCTGGTTGATAATATAGAATCTATCATGAATGAAAACGTTGCCATAAAGATTTCCAGCAATGCTCAACGAATTACCAACCCATAATAAAGTATTTGTATTTATCGTAGCAATAGGTGTTACTGTTGTTATTGTACATATCTAGTATTATATGTTTAAATAAAACAAAACATGTTCAAATTAGCATTTATATTTTAGCATACATATATTTTTACATATCTAGCAATTTTCCGTCTACATATACAGCAATGATCTATTTTTAAAGAACAATCAAAGCAACTAGCAAAGTGTCTACATGGCATAAAAACAATTGCCATTTCATTAGTTAAACAAATTTTTCAAGTATTATTATTAGAGTCAGTGTGGAGATTTGGTGGGCAGTCTGTAAGCAGTAAACATTTAGCTGATCCCTTTTCGTGAAGCTCTGTAATATCATCATAAGGTAAGAGATTCTTGAGCTCTAAGCCACAGCAATGACAAGTGATCCTGTCACCGGTGGGTGTCTGCTTCAAGGCAATAGGCCAGTCTTTGAACGTCTCAAGTCTGCTTTCAAATGCCACTTTGCTTGTATGTCTGATAGGTCTGGTGATGTGGTAAGTGTCATCAAAATCAAAAAAAGCGACAATATGGATTCCAGTCCAGATGATCGGCAACAGGGTCATCACCATCTTCCCAGTTGAAACCACGTGTATCACAAAATGGGCATTCAACAGCATCATTTAAGCTGCCATCGGATTCTATTGCATCTTGTCGGTAGATAAACCCTGCTTCTGCTAACTTTTCAGCAGGGAAGTCGGAAGGCCAGTTTTCAAAGGTACCTAATCGATTTTCGTATATTTGGAAGTATTCTCGACACTCCATGGTGTATAACTGATGAAATAAACAACAATTTTTTTAATTTATAAGTATTTATTCAATTTTTCTAATGTCAATATCTCGCAAAATAATGTTTTTATAATAATAAATATGTTCTTTTAATGCAATACATAATGGAGAACTGTCATCTAAACAAAATGGTTTTAACAAATTTTCAATCGGTAAACGATTTAGTAAATTTAACCATAAACATATTTCATCTATTATTTTATAATAAAAAGTACAGAAATTTAAGCGCTCCAAATAAATTATTTTACTTGAGATAATAGGGTTAATAGCTAAGAGCTCAACCACATCACTATAATCCAAATAGAGCGCGCAAATGTTTTTCATCACCAACACTTGTTTGACGTCTTCATACTGGATCTGGGATAGATGGAGACAATCTCTGCAGGTCACTGGGGCAGCAAACTCTGGAGGTGTGGCATTTTCAAAAAAGTTTGTTTTCAGGAGCTTGAGCTCAATGATGACATCCTCCCACTCGTACATAGTCATTACAATTTTCGTTGGTGTTCCAGCGGCTACAGGTGTTTTTGCAAGATAATAACTGAAAAATAGGATATTGCAGGACTGAGTGCACATTGAACATCATACTCTGAATTCAGTAATGGAAATCTCGAATGCAGCAAGTAATAGTCTTCCTTTTTGGCAGCTTCATCATACATTTGTAACACTCTATCCAAGTCCGCACTGTAATTGATAGTGGAATCACTACTATAACCACTATCCATGGTTTCGAAACGCTGATACTACTCATTTTCACAAATCACTCGACTGGTAAACTGGAAATATATGTAGGGAATTTTCACAATTTTATAGTTGTACCCCTTCCACTACCTGATTGCGGTTGATTTCAATTATGTGTTCCTACGCCAAGATGGAAAAGTAGATCTCTTGTTGCTAAGGGCTCCTCTGTTTCCCATCACCATCATTATATATGTAAGGCTTTTAAATGTTGCATTACTTGTTGTTTTTCACAATAAAATTTGATATCTTTCTGTAATCGTTTAAGTTTGGTGATATGTTGGCTTAAACTTTTCGAATACTTTACAGTGATGTTTTCACCCTTAGTCTTCATTTTCCAATGCAAGCCCATGTCTATATTTATTATAATTTATTATCAATTTATGATTGACCTTGGTGTTATAGTCTGTTTTCAGTGCCAATCCAACTGTCGTGGCTCGAATCAAACCCAAGCCAACGAACTTTAACCTTTAACCATATCTTCGTATAAGTCAGGCACTACTTTTGTCATCTTGTCTCTAAGTTCAGTTAGATCAGAAAGATCTTTAGCCTTATCTTTTCGAAAAATATTTAATACTTCTGCTGCATCAACACCTTTAGGAGCTTGTTTCATAGAAAGTTCCAGATCATTTGTACGTTTTTACTGAGATATAAGGTTGTCATTAAACAAGGCTTCAAATCTGGTCATGGTTTCCTTAAAGTCTTTGCTGACAGATTTCAATTGAGCTTCTATTGTATTGCATTTTAAAATGAGAAGCGATATATTTTGTATTTGTGTTTCCATAGCTTGTTCGGTTTTCAATAGGCGTTCATTGCTAACCTTTTGGTTTTGCTTAAACTTCGATAAGGTTTGCTGAACTTCACCAGTGAAGTTGCTGAACGCTATTTGAAAATCACTAAGTAGTTGTTGCAGTCCGTTTGCTCCTTATCAATGTACTGCTTGTTGGTGGCATCCATAGCTTTCGTCGGTACTTCAACATTGGTAATTTTCAGTTTCTCAGCATCAATATTTCCCTCCGCGGTAAAAGAAAAAGGTACTTTCCTAAGCCCTAGGTTATGTGGTGCTGATGACATTAGTTGCTAATGGGCACTACGCCCAAACTTGTTTGAAGTCATCATGAAACTGACATATTTGCCATAGGATAAGGAATAATATACTTTCAATTTCAAAATTTATGTACCTTGAATTATATTAGTTTCTTTAAGTTCACTTATAATGGCAGTTATTTCGTTGCCATGTGACGTGTTGCCTGCTTCCTTGGATACAATCAGTAGTTTCAGCCGTTCAACCAATTCGATAGAATCATCCCAGTAGACGTACTCCAATGGCTTGTTATTGTAAGTTGACTTCATACCAGTTCCAGCAAAATGTTGCTTCTTTGTCAAAGGAGGAAACATTGTTTTTATAATTTCAGTATATTTATATAGGCTTGAAGCTTTCAAACGACCTGCTGCATTCTTGTGCGCTGATGTCATTACCAACACTTTTCGGTATGCTTCTAAATCATCGGAAGCATAATCAGGTGACTTGTAAAATATTAGTTGATATAACCCTGGAGTACCTCGAAACTGTAACCCATCAACGATAATGTGACCTGTACTACGACTGAAATTGATTTCCTTTTGTTGTCAATATCATCGCTTTTAGTGATATAGTCTTTAAGATACTTGTGAGCAACTGGAAGATACTGATCCATGTAGTCCTCTATTGCTTCTTTAGAGAGATTACCGGGACCTCATAAAATGTTTCGTTCTCCACCTCATCATCATCATCATTGGTATGCATACTAGTTTCAGCGATTGGTTCTTCATCGAGATATTGTGTCTCTTCCAACTCATGTTTTTTGACTGGTGGCAGCTCCTGCACTTCTTGTTTAATTACTTCACGTTTAATGGTCTGTGTTGGCATCTTAGTGAGAACTTTTGCCGTAGTTGAGGCAATATCTTGTAGTGGTGTCATTATCTGTCCAAAAAGCTTATTTAATGTTTCATCATGTTCCCACTTTCCCAGTTTAAGGCTGACATATTTTTTGCGAATAGAACGTGCCAATTGCTTGATCTTTTTCTTTGGAGCAGTGGCAGCAACGTTGCTACTCAATGAAGACATTTTTAACAACTAATAGCAATCATCTTTATTGAACCTTTATATATTTATCGACTCCTTTACGGTAGCGGCCATCATTCAACTTGAAGTCCTTAGCTATTGTAATAAAGCCAAAATGATTTTGCCAGCATTCCGAACACATTGCTGAAATGAATACTGAACCCGAGCCTCACTCGGATCAATTACTTCTTCGTTGTCTTTAAAGGGAAAATACGATACACCTTTAACCGGCTTGAGCTGCTGAATAGGTGTAGACGTTCGCGAATCGTAGGCCGTTTTCATTGAATAGCAGTGATAACGATGTGTTGGTCTTTACGCAACCACTAGGTCCGCAGAATGCTACTCGTGGGGAATTTGGTAACAATTTTCCGTGTCGACTCGCTGATGACAACGATTCTTCAACAAAGTCCAAATTTTCGATAGGCAGTCGGGACATCTTGTTGCTTCATATACATCTTACTATATAGTGACATCGTCCTTATTGCGGATACTAACTAAATACAGTAGTCTATCTCAGTTTCAATCAGTATCATACTAACTCCCAAAGGCGGTAGTCTACTGAATACCGCAATCAATAAATTACCACTTGAACTGCATCTACCTGGTTATCAGTTTTGTGGACCCGGTACAAAACTTCAAGACCGTCTCTCCAAGGGTCAGCAGGGAACAACAAGACAGACGCTGCTTGTCGAGCGCACGATATCGCCTACAGTAAATACAAGTCTTTGGCGGATCGTCATAAGGCTGATTGTGAGTTGAAAAATGGAGCCTGGGAGAGATTCAAGTCAAAGGACGCTTCACTTGGAGAAAAAGCAGCTTCATGGCTAATAATTACAGGCATGAAGAAGTTGGAGGAGGAGCAGCGCCATAATCACGCCATGGAAGAGATTGGCAAGAAGAGGAGCGATCTTTTCCGCAAAAAGTTCCACAAAGGCTTTGGACTTTACTTAAAAAAGCAAAAAACTCCCTATACAGCTACCCAATCGAGCACTCTACAATCACGAGCTTGAGCAATATGTCAAACAATTGAAGATCCCCCACTTTAGGGGAGTATTTATGCGAGACGCCTTACCTAAACATTCACAAACAAGGGAGTCTGCCATCGTTAATTTGGATACCAGCAGTCGTCACGGTACGCACTGGGTAGCTTATGTGCGAAATGGAAACACCGTTCAGTACTTTGATAGATTTGGATGTTTGAAACCACCCCGAGAATTAATCAAATTGTGGCCATTTATACTTGAAATTTCTCTATAATAAAAAATAAATATTTTGCGTTATTGTTGTTTTACCTGTACCTATATTAGCAGCTTACAAGCAGTTAATTTTCAGTCATGTCTGTGATCAGCACATTGAAATGTTGCAGCCCAATACTGTCGATTGATTTTCAACCACCTTTTCAGTTCGATCCCAACTACAACTACGGTCTTGCTTTACTGAGTTTTCACTCGTACAACAGCATCCCAAACATTGAGAGAGGTGACAGGATATACCTGTTTAAGGATCAAAATACGCAAACCTTCATCGACTTACCTGAAGGTTCATACGAGATTGGTGACATCGAAGCTTACATTAGAAAGGCACTTGACATTCATTTGGCAAAGGATGCTGACACAATTTTTTCATTGAAACCCAACAACAATACTCCCAAGTGTGAGGTTTTCAGCAGCAAGTACGCTGTGGACATTCAACCGCAAGACAGCATGTGAATTTTCGTGGTGAAGAACTATTCATTCGACTTTAGCTGAAACTACTACAATAATAATGGGTCGACTTGTATTTGATGAAGAACCATATAAGAAGTCAACCGCTCCTCGACCACCATCAGTTTCTATGAAACCTCTCAAGAGATCACTCACGCTCTCAAAGATTATTTCTACAAACCCTCGGCTACCATGTCAACTCCTCAAATGTTCGATATCTTCCGCAAACCAAATTTTGATGATAGTGTAAGACGCGATGAGTTGCGAACCTATTATCCATACGTCAAGTCATTCGGCAACAATAATATCGTTGAAATCATCGTCAATCAAACAGATTGTTGGTTTTCCATGGCTGATTAATGCATCTCAATCCAGGGACAAGTGGTGAAGACAGCAGGCAATGGAGATGTTTCTCTATTACCAAATGCTGGGGCTTTCTTCTTCGACAGCGTTACGTACGAGTTGTGCGGCAAGGAAATTAAAACCGTGAGAGACCCTGGTCGCGTGAGTACAATTCATGGATACTTGTGCTACGAACCCAACAGTTCAAAGCACCTATTCATAGCCGGGTGGAATTTTCCACATAAAGCGTATATGAATGCCGCCGATAAAACTTTTCACATGTACATTCCATTGGGACATTTGTTTTCCATTTTCAACGACTAAAAGCAGGTGATGTGTGGTAAACAAACAATTCGTCTGGTGCAAAGCCGTAGCGATGATGATTGCCTTATAATCACGGATGCTGCTACCAAGGTCAAAGTGACAATAAACAACATCGAACTCAAAGTCCGTCACATTTTTCCAAACGATGACGTTAAATTGGATTTACTGCAAGCCGTCAAAGCGGAATCCAGTATAATTTTACCGTTTCGGAAATGGAAGCTAAATGAGTTGCCTGCTATCAAAACAGGTACTACTCGTGAAATTTGGGCTGTGAAGACGTGTGCCGCACTGGAAAGCCATCTTAGCCTTCCAAACGGATCGCCACAGCAACATCAAAGAAGATCCCACTAAATTTAAATAGCGAATTTTGGCCTATGGAGAGATTTGATTTAGATTTTTCAAAGAGTGAGTACGGTGAGGCGCACAAAAGGTATACGGACTTTTATCCCAGCTTTGGCGGTGGCAAACACCCTCTACTGGATTATGTTGCATTATAGACGCACACCCTATTCGTCATCGATTGCTCCGACGTGAGGACACCATGAAATCCTCGACTGTAGATATTCGCCTGGATATTGAAAGCCAGACGGGATTTCCCGATAAGACCCGAGCCTTCTGCATAATTATCCACGATTGCCTAATGGAATTTCTCCCAATCAGCGAAATTGACCGAAGCTTATATTAAATCACCCAACTGTTTAGAAAATCAGTTTCGGTTCAGCTTTTCAACGGTTCACCATGGAAATTGCAATTTTCGACATTCAAGGTTTCGAAATCGAGGGAAGATTTGTTCCCTAGGAATTGGTTATCAAGACACGCACAGGTGTGTTTTTGTTTAAACCACCCAAACCGTTTAACTATCTATCAGCGGCAGACAAAAGGCAAGTACGATATTTGGAAGAACGGCTACATGGACTCCACTACTCTGATGGCCACTACGATTTGAATACTATGAACGATATGTTGAGAATTTTCCTAACCAAATGCACGCACATATATGTACGAGGCCATTAGAAATATGATTTTTTATTTATCAAGTTATTTAAAGTGCTGAAAATTCACAATTTGAGAAAACTGCTTAACCAAGATGGAGAATCACACTATCACCTAATCAATCAGGAAAACTTCAAAGGCACTGTTGAACCGGAATCTTCTGACTTTTCATGCATTTTTTACTGCCGCTGCATGACCCAGTACGATGTGCAAAAGAAAATGTTGATGTAGTTTATTATTGGCTTCTGAATAGTGTTTTACATAAATAAAACATTTTATATAACTATGTGTTTTAATTATTCATACTTTTCCTTATACATTTCATAATTAATTTAAGTAATAATATTGTAATTGTAGAGAGTGTTACACAAATAAGAACTAGCATTCTGTGGAGCTCCTCTTGTAGGTTGGCATCACGTATAGTCATTGAGCTGTTCGATAGTAAAGTTTTTTCATCTTGACAAGATGCTGCTGAAATCCAGTCAGTGTCACCTTCAGTGTCATCAGAAAATATCAGCTTCAGTTTGAAATTTTTTGTTATGTTTGACACGCGAGCAAAATATACAGGCAACCGTCCATCGATTAATCTAACTCGAGCCATCAATGTTTAGTTGGAGCGGTTCAGACAGTTCTCTGAAGGGCATACAGCCATCTCCTTAGTTTCATAAGGTATATATACAAGACATTTTTCAAAATTAATGTGAATATTATGAAGCTTGATTTAAGTAAAGTCATTTTTATTGATCTGCATTCAACAGTTAATGGTGAGACACTATGCTCATCTTGAACCTCGTTCGTTACTTTATTCTAAAAATTTGCTGCTACTAGAAACCATAACATCAAATTCTTGATTCATCATTTAAAATTTTCTCAAAATTGTTACGTTCGGCCTTGAATCATCCGACAAAATCAGAGACTCGCAGGAGTTGCCGTTCTTCCGTTGGCTGGCGCTCGCTTACGAAAACTATAGACTCGAAGGAGTGGACGTTCTTGCGCATGCAGGCGTTCAATGCCTTGAATCATCTGACAAAATCAGAGACTCGAAGGAGTTACCGTTCTTGCGCAGGCAGGCGCTCGCTTACGAAAACTATAGACTCGAAGAAGTGGACGTTCTCGCGCATGCAGGCGTTAGGAAAAGATTTTAAATTTTTTTATAGACAACTAAATACCATATCCCCACATCCAAATTCTAGCATCAAATATCCAACCCGCCAACCGAACAACACCCAAAAACACGCGCCCGCGCAACGGGCTTTTACTATACCTTCTCAAATAAACATTTCTCGATTAATCGCATTAGCGCAGCTCGCTGGGCACCTGACTTTGTAATCAGGCAAGCCGCGTTCGATACCCGGCCAAGTATTGAGCATTTTTTCTTTTTAACCACCAAAAGATGGCGTGCACCCCTGCGACACACGCAACCCACAATACAATGGCTTTCATTTATTAACAACACATGGCGCGCACCTATGCGACACACCTAAATGTCTTTCGCGCACCCCCTGCGACCACCCTCAATGTCTTCTTCCCCCCAATGTCTTCTTCTTCTTATCCAAACACCAACTACCAACAGCTCGGCAGCAGCTAGCGGCGAGAACTCGATGACTGGTTACCTTTATGCCCACTTCCGCCCAAGAAACCGCTTTGATTATCTACTTGTGTAGTTTAGTCTGATTCCATTATTCTTATTGTAAACTTCACTTGAATAAAATATAATCTTTTTTAAAAAGTTATTTTTCAAAACGACACATTTAATTCGCGCTGCGAATAGGATTATTTCGAAGGAGTATCGAAGTGATAAATCCATTCGATTTCAATTGATTAAATCGAAACGAACAATCGTAATCGAAAATAGACAGTATCGTGCGTGAAATAATTTATTTAGGACTTTTTTCAACAAATAAGGATTACTTCCACAACTGTACAAGAAATTGTATTGAAATTGTATTGGTAAGTCCTTTACATTTCCATTTTTTATGTCAGACTCCTCGAATTCTCTATTGTCTCCGATCCCGGAAAAGTGTGAAATCGATTTAGATTTAAGTAAATTGATTTCGAATCTTTCTATAGCAGATAGTGAAACTAATTTACATTTAAGAGAAAATATTTCCTTTGCGGAAATAATTGTTTAGTAAATAGTAGTAATTTAAATTCATCGAGAATCATGCCTTTGCCACAAATTGCAGAACAAGTTGGTGTAAACAGACTAACATTTGAAATGGAAGATTTAGAATTAGTTCCTGTATTAGACGGAAATGCACGTAATTTGGCTAGATATATAAATATTTCTGAAAGGTGAATTAATATGTGTTGGAACCCAATTGATTTAAATGGCATTCCTAATTTCAGACTAGTTGAAGGTATTTATTCAAAATTATGCGGACAAGCACGTGATGTTTTTAATTCTAGTATATCTAAAGATTGGGGATCTATAAAAGATTTGCTTAAGAGAAATTTTGGTGATCGTAGAAATGATCTTAACCTTTTAAGACAGAATCAACATGAATCTTCATTTCAATTTTATGATAGAGTTAATAATACCTTAAGTGCTCTTCATAATTATGTAGATATACATATTACTGATCAAAATATAAAAAATAGTAAGAAAATATTTTTCAATTACTATGCTTTGACAATTTTATTAGCTTGGCTCCGTGAACCGCAATGATCAGTTATAAGATCTATGAAACCAACTTCACTTAGTGATGCACAGCAATTTATGATTTCTGATAATCATATTAGATATCTCCAAAAATTTCAGCCTCCCTTTTCGAAACCTACTTCAACTAACCCCAAAAACAAGCCCAAAATCTTCCACCTCCAACACCAATGAGCGGTATCTCTCATGGCACAATTCGCCCAAATACTTCTCACTTCCGCGTTACACAATATTCTCACCCTGATTTCGTTTTCGAAGAACTAAACAATATTGCGGAAAACTCAACAACTTCAGAAATTTATCCTGATCCTGAATCTGAAATTGACAAACAACAGAGTCACGGTCTAGATTACTCGGAACAATCAAACTTTAATGACGCGTGTCATCCCTACGAAAATTTTGATTACTCAAATTTTCAAGAGGTTCCACCAGAAACGGAAACTACATAGAAATTCATAATATTTTCTACAAAAAGGATTTACCCTATATTTCTATAGGAACTCCAAAGTTAAAATTATTAATAGATACTGGTGCAACTAAATCATTTTTAGACCCAGATATTGCAGAAAAATATTTTTCAGATTCAATTTTAGAAGAACCCTTTACTGTTTCCTCCGTTTTTCAAACAACCACAAGAAATCACTGTATATAAATTCCTGCTTTCAAAGAATTAAATTCTTCAGAAAAAATTAAACTCTACCTATTCAAATTTCATAGTTATTTCAATGATCTTATGAAAAAATTAGGAATTCGACTCGATTTTCTTAATTCAAAATTAATTACAAATTCAACAGTTATTCCAATTGAACATTATGAAGTAAAGAAACAACTTTTATTTTTCACTGAAATAGAGCCGCATACCACAATTAAAATAAAAATTCCTGTCACCACCGAGAATGGTCCAACTATTGTTCCGCCATTAAAATTTCAGGATAGTTTATTTATTCCAAGTTGTTATTCAATGGCAGAACATAATTATGCCCTGACAGAAATTCATAATTTCGGCGATACGTTAAAAGACATTTCCTTAGGTCATTTTATCAGAACCGAAAAAGTGAACGGAAATGACTTTCATATTGTTACTTCTGACGAATACGGCCAACAAAAACCTGACATATCCCAACTTTTACGAACAGACCATATGAACACAGAAGAGAAAAAACACGTTCTTAATTTATGTTACATATATTATGACATATTCTTTAAAGAAAATGACCATCTTACTTTTACTAACAATATCAAACACAAAATTCTAACTAAAGACGAAATTCCGGTATGCACAAAATCATATAGATACCCTTTCGTTCATAAACCTGAAGTAGAATGACAGATTACAAGAAATAATTCGTCCAAGTGAATCCCCAGGGTCTAGCTCAATCTGGTACCGAAAAAACCTGATGCATCTGGAACTCAAAAATGGAGAATCGTTGTCGATTACCGTAAGGTGAAAGAAAAAAAGATCGACGACCGTTACCCAATTCCTATCACCGCTGACTTTCTAGATAAATTGGGAAGATCTCAATACTTTTCAAAACTTGATCTTGCGCGTGGCTTCCATCAAATTGGGATGTGCCCCGATGACATTCAAAAAACAGCGTTCAATGTTGAAAATGGGCATTATGAATTTGGGCGTATGCCTTTCGGCCTTAAAAACGCCCCTGTCACTTTTCAGAGAGTGAGGGAAAATGTTTTGAAAGAATTGTTAAATCGGATTTGTTTAGTTTTTGTGGATAATATCATTATATTCAGTAGTTCATTACAAGAAGACATGCTGAACCTCAAGCTGGTTTTCGAACGATTAAGAGAAGCCAATTTCAAAATTCAGCTTGATAAGTGTGAGTTCCTCATGAAGGAAGTAGCTTTTCTGGGACATATAGTGACCCCAGAAGGCATTAAACCGAATCCTGAAAAATTAAATTCACTCAGTGTTAAAAGAAAAATACTAAAATTGTTCATGATGAAACATTCCTAGAAGCATTCAAAGTTTGTAAAACCCTTTTGACTAACGAACCCATACTAGCTTACCCTGACTTCGAGAAACCCTTTAACTTAACGACCGACGCAAGCAATTTTGCAATCGGTGCAATTTTATCGCAAGGACCGATTGGTAATGATCGACCGATCGTCTAAGCGTCAAGAGCTTTGAACAGCGCGGAACAATATTACCCCACCATAGAAAAAGAGTTGTTAGCTATTGTATGGGGAACCAAGACCGTATTGCTTCTGCCGCAATACCATTTTTAGGATTCATGAGAGAATTTAACAGAGGATGGCTACAATCACAAACAGAACAACCTGCAGACAATGTTTCAATGATCGTTAACACTGGCGATGACATGCAGGAGCAAGAAGACGAAACATCAGAAAGAAACAACCCTAATCCGAATCAAGAGAGAGATAGTAAAGAAACTGAAACTAGTGAAGAAGTCAGAGAAGAAGGTGAATCAAATGAAACTGTACATTCAAACTTAGAAAACCCCATTCAAACTATACATATAACTGAAAAACCTTTTAATCATTTTAGAAATCAAATTTATATAGAAGAAAAACCGCAACCAGAATTTAGAGCCAACATGATTTTTAGAGAACCCAATAAACGTATTCGATACTTTATATATACAACAAAAGAAACTTTTATAGACCAAATAACAGAATTTTCTAAATATCAACTAATTCCAAAAAATACCTATGCTTTTTATATTGCTAATGACCCACACGACATAGTATAAAACAATGTGCCACATTTTCCCGAAACTATTCAAAAGTGGAACATTTACTTTTCTAAAATGTAACACTAAACTTAGAAACATAACAAATATTGACAGACAACGTGAAATTGTTCAGTACAACCACGAAATGAAAAATAATCTCCGTGGCATTCTTGAAACTATCGCCCAAATAAAATCCAACAACTATTAATGGTCTAAACTTGACAGTGACGTACGAAATTATGTTAACAACTGCGACACTTGTCAACAAAGTAAATACGAAAGACACCCACAACATCTGACACCTCAAATAACCCCTACACCCACAAAACCTTTTGAAATTGTTCATATAGACTTATTCCAAGTTCGTCAACAAAAGTTTTGTACTTTCTTAGATGCTTTTTCAAAGTATGGTCAAGCTTATCCAATCACAACTAATAATAACCCTGCAATAATTACTTCACTCTTAAAGTTTATTTCACATCATGGAATCCCAAAACACATAATTGCAGATAATGGTTTGGAAATTGCTGGGCAATTAGTAAAAGATTTTACAAAAGTTCATAAAATAAATTGCACTATACAACCGCTCATCATCATAATGGAAATGGACCTGTCGAACAATTTCACTCCACCCTTCTGGAACATCTTAGAGCTCTTTCACTCGAAAATGCCTTATCCCTTGTAGATAACGTGAATCGAGCAATCAGAAGGTATAACCACTCCATTCATTCAGTCACTAAATTTCGACCAATAGATATTATTCACTGTGAAACTGACAGACAAGACCCTTTTGACCTTAACGAATATTTTGTGAATAATTACATAGAAACTCACAGAACAAAAATGAAAGAACTCTATAAAGTAATTGCCGACAAATCACACCAGATCAAAGAAAAATTTATTGGTAAAGCTAACGAAACTCGAACCCCGTACAATACCGCGAAAATCAAACCGCTTACATGCAAAACGAAAACCCTAGAGATAAATTAAAACCCTGTTTTAACACGGAACAAATATTGCGAAATAAGGACAAAACTGTAACAACGACAAGCGGAACTTATCACAAACAAAGTTTCAAGAAACCTCGAATAATATCAGACTCTCTCTTGTTACAGGATACCCGTGAGTCTCCTGGTAGGACTATACCACTGCCAAGAGGTAACAGTGCAGAATCTTAATAAAAATCCAGGAATCCTCCCTTTCAAGCTAGAATCAGCCAGGTTCACATATATTTATTCATTTCATTGAACTGTCCCCAATAGAAAAACAAATCAGTAGCATTTCTAACCAATATAAAATAACCACCATCCAAAATGACCTTAGTGAAACCTATAATTATGTTCTTCAAAATTTTCACTCCCACTTAGATTTTAAATTAAAAACTGTCCAATCGAAATTTTTAAGCATTCATCCAAGACCAAATCGTTTCACAAGAGGTCTAATTAATGGCTTAGCTTCTGTTATCAAAGGACTTACAGGTTTAATGGATAACGAAGATTCTGAAAGACTTGAGAAAGCAATTTCAGAGTTAAGGCTAAGTCAAAATAATTTGATCAAGCAATCTAATAAACATTTATCACTTAATCAAGAACTTTAACGAAACGATTAATCAAATTACTCTCAATCAAGAAATTATTGATGATAAAATAAAAATAATAAAGACAGAACTTAACAAAACAATTTTTTGAATTTACTAATTACATGAAAATTAGAGATGCTCTCAATCAAACAAAAATCAATTTAGATGCATTGCTTTACTTTCTTTCAGAAATAGAAAATTGCATTTGTTTTGCTCGGTTAGGAACATTGCGCACAAGAATCATCTCGCTTGATGATATTGATTTTATTGTCCAAAAAATGTTAACAACCCATTCAGATAATCAGTTACTCTATATTAAAGAAATCCAGTATTTAAAATATTACGATGTTGTTAAGACTTCAGTAATAATAACTAATGATAAAATAATTTTCCCAATTAGAATTTCCTTTAGTGTTTTCTGACACATTTTCGATTATTTCCAAAACCAACTGCCAATAACACAATAATAATTCCTCAAAATTCCTTTCTTACCATGGGCGGCACATCTTACCAATATGAAGACAACCCCTGCCAATTTTTGGATCCTGATTATCTTTACAATAAAGGCACATTAATACCAGTCAGCCGAACCAGACTGCATCTTTTCACTTCTAAAAATTGACATCATCCCTCCAAATTGTCGACAAGTGAAAGCAGATATACAACATCCTATTGTACTGTTTTTATTTTCACACTCGGGTTCAGTTCAGTTCTTGGATTTATTTAAAAACACAGTCCAACTCACTCTAATTTATTTCCACTACTTTAACACAACTATTTACAATTATATCTACTTAAGTATTCAATACGAACGTCTAAAACTGAATGCATCCTATCGCCAGCTGTTCATTTTATATATTTATCTCGAAATTGTCTGGTACGTCCACGAACCATCGGGAAACTCTATCATGTTCTGGAAGCTTTAAGGAAATTCCCTGTAACGGCAGCGGCCGGCTTGTTGAGAGACGAAACATTTCGCATTCCCAGAAGTGTCGGAATAACGTCCCTTCCACGAATTGGTTGATGGCCGATTGCACCAGCTGTCGCATGAATTCTCGTACCACTATTATAGAAGAAATCAATGAGCAGTTCTAAATTGGAATTTTCCCCACCAGAGAACGCATCCAGGCAAAATGTGGTACGAGTGAGATATTTTCTTTCCAGGGTGGTTATCTCTTCAAACTACCTCCCAGCTGCCAAATAAGTACAGCAGCATATTCATGTGGCAATACCAAGGGTGAACTTCCCGGTCCGTAGTCAGACGCAAGATATCCTATTTCACTTAAAAATAATTTTTACTTCAAATGTATTTATTTTACAGTTGAATAACTTTTAAATTGTTGTAGTATAGCCTGATTCCATTATTCTTATTGTACACTTCGCTTGAATAAAATATAATCTTTTTTAAAAAGTTATTTTTCAAAACGACACATTTAACTAGTATGTAAATATTCTTGCGACAAACGGTTCCAGAATACCTGATGCAATCGTCGCAGTAACTGCCACCTGTTGAGACGATTAGATGGGACATATAAGAAATCAGATTCAGGAGGTGCTGTTAAAGGTTCCATTGTAAAAACATTCCAGGACTCAAGGCGGTAAGATCCGATGGATACAAGGGGTTGTAGGTCGCGAGTTTAAAACTGCTTCGACCTGCGCAAATACAATAGAAAGTTCTTCGTAGGTTAGGATTTGATCCCCAATGACACGTCTTAAGAGAGCTTTAACTGATTTAATTCCGGTCTCCCAGAGTCCTCCAAAGTGAGGAGCCGAAGGGGGATTAAAATGCCAAGAAATAGCTTCTCGTGAAGCACTCGCTCAAAAAGCTTTCAAGATCTGCTAGTGAGTTCACACAAAATTAGTACCACAATCACCATAGATATGGCTACATCTATACATCGACCATGACGTGCAATGTGAATCGGCGCATAGCTGCCAAGAACGCATCAGCCGACAAATCTGACACGAGTTCTAGATGAACAGCTTTCGTTGCAAAGCACTTAAACAAGCACAGATAAGCTTTTAAAGTTTTAGAGCCTCTAGTTTTAGCCATGGTTATAGTGAAGAGACCAGCAAAATCTACTCCAACATGAGAAAAGTATTTCAATTGTGCAACGCGGGAAATGGGCAAATTTCCCATGAAGGGTTGATAAGCAGAAGGATTAAGCTTTCAATAAGAAACACATTTAGAAATGACACTACGAATTACTTTCTTTGCGGATAGAATCCAAAATCGGTGCTGCAAATGAAATTGAACAGTTTGGATTCCTTCGTGAAGATTGGTGACCTGACAATCTTCGACAATGAGACTAGTCAAACGACTTCCACTTGGTAGCACTGCGGGAAATTTAATACCAAATTACAATGGGGTTTTAGCCAATCTAGCACCAACTCTAAGAGTTCCCTGTTCATCAAGAAACGACGAAAGTTTACGATGCGATTTGGGCAAAAGTTTTCGTTCTCGAAGAAGGGAAATCTCTTTAGAAAAACATTGATCTTGAAAATATCGAACACTGCGAAGCTAAGCCTGATATAACTCAGTAGCCAGAAATGATCCAAAGCCCCTACGATCTGGATTGCGAGCCTTATCAACAAAGCGACAAATATGAGCTATAATGCGGGTATTGCGATTAATAGAAGAATGTTCTTCTAACAATGTATCAAATAAATTTGGTGAAGCGATGACTTGAAGCGCCATTATACGAGCTTCAGTCATAACTAGCGGTGACATGCTTGAGTCTGAGCAATCATGTGACAAACAAGCGGTAACTAACAATTGTGGGCCTTTCCACCAAAGTGTATTGCCTAATAAATGACAAAGTGCCGCGGGAACCCATGTCAGCGGGGTTATCACAAGACTGAACGTTAAAACAATGCGAAGAAAGAAATTTTTCCTGAATGTAAGCAACACGATTACTGACAAATGTCAACGGTGCGGGGAAGAACTAATCCATGAAAGGACTACCGTGGAATCTGACCAGCAATAAATCACCTTGAACAACAAACGACTATTGAATTGCTCATAAACATAATGAGCCAGCTTAGCGGTAAGACTGAAACACAGTTCCAATCTGGGAAGTGACAAAGTTTTCAAAGGGGCAACTTTCGATTTAGACAACACAAAAAAACGTTGACGAAATCCAGATGCGGTTTCGAACACAAAATAAACAACAGCTGCATCACCTTTCTCAGAAGTATCACCAAACGCGTGAAGTTCACAACTAGAAAAGTTTTCTAAAGGCAAGCAGGCGAGGCATAACTAAATTCTGCAAGGTTAACAAAATAGCAATAATGTCTTGCTGCAACTTGGGACCGATGAGGTATCTTAGCGGATGCATTAAACACTACACGAAGTTTGGTTGTGCTACTATCAGGTTTCAAAACACAATGATGCGGTTTGTAGTATCCATCAGAAGAAGTAGATGGATCGGGAACCAACTCCATAGGTTCAAGCTCTAAATACTCTTTGAGAAAATCACAATATTGTTTGTAGAGATCTGGTTGCTGTAGAAGACGTCTTTCTAAAGAGTATAAATGTTGTAGGGCGAGAGTATACATTCCATCAAAAACAGGAAGTGTATTTCGAAAAGGAAGGGGCACAAAGAACCTACCTGAATCCAATCTCCTTCATCGCTCGGAAAATATTTTTTCGCAGATAAGATCATCAGGGGACTGAACCAGTGCGCTAGGAACATCTTCAATTGCCCAGAACCTTTGGAGTGAATCATCTAATGAGACTACATCTTCAATTTTACAAAAAAGCGAAGTTGGGTTTATGACTGAATGAGAGTGGGAGTTAACAGAACTCGAAGACACTCGGCCCATAAGGATGTAACCAAACACAGTGTTAATAGCATCAGGAACACCTTCCTTTCCCAGAAGGCGTCCATCCAACAAAATTTAAGAGAATATATCGGCACCTAACAAAAGGTCAATAACGCCTGGGCTATTGAAACCAGGATCAGCAAATTTCAAATTGCTAGATATGCCATATTAGCCATGTTCATGAGCGCAACAGACATATCATTGCAAATGCGGGGCAAAACAATAGTATCAACAACAAAATTGCACTCGCGCTTTACTATAGAGCGAAGAGAAAGGGTAAAAGAGCCCTCGGTAGAGGTATTCTGCATAGAACCTAGTTCGTTGAGTTGAATCGAAGCGAGCATAGGTCGAAAGCCAAGGCCTTTCACAGCCTTGCTCGCAATGAATGATGTCATGCTACCAGAATCTAGCAAACATCGCAATGTTTGATATGAACCGTGCTTATCTAATACCTCAACTAAAGCGGTAGATAACAACACAAGAAGTCTGCGGTAGAGAAGTTTCGGAACTTTCAACAGGAATAATGGTACTGGATCCACCAGATGTGGAAGCCAAGTTGGCGGGGGGAGTTTTAGATTAAGACCGAATGCCTCAATCAGCACGATTTACAAAATGAAGCAATGTGTGAGGGCGTTGTCTGCAGTTGCGGCAAGTGGATAAAGATTTACAGCGATTCGACTGATGAGAATCCCTCAAGCAATTAAAACAAAGTCTAAAATCTTTAAACAAACTTAAACCGCGCGGATACTAATTTGTTCAAGAATTCAGAACATTTGTAAATCGCATGATTGTATTTACACAGTATACAATTTCTATTCTAAGTGACAAAGAACGATGTAGTGAAACGGGAAGAATGTTCTTTTGAATTCAATGGTAACTTTTGTCAACACTTCGCTTTGCCTTGCGAGAAAATTCAACATTTCAAACGCACCGCAATGCTTCGACAAAAAATCAACAACTTCCGAGCGGATCGGAAAATTATCTTGATCGGTCACAGTACCATGGTAAAGTTCAAATTTAGCGGCTAAATTCTTTGGGACTCGTTTCAACATCATCTAAACGATACAAAAATCCCACTGATGTACTGGTAAACCCAAATTCTTCAGGGCTTCCAAATTATCACTGAAGTCATCCAATAACTTCCGAACCTCTGAAGGAGTATCTGAAGTTAGTTGGGGGAATTGTTCTAAAGCTTATCAATGAGACTCCGCGATTAAACGAGTTCGCTTGAATTCTTTCAAAAATGTTTCATAAGCACTCACGTAATTGTTTTGTGTTAGTTTAAAATTCCTAATAGCCTCAAAAGCAGGCCCTTTTGAAGCTAACTGCAAATATTTAAACTTCTGCATAGTTTGTCATTATTGTGAATTAATGAATCAAACAAATCAATAAAAGTACCAAATTCCAATATGTCTCCACTAAATGAAGGCAAATCAATTCGCGGCAAAGCAACAGTTTCCTGTTCCCGAGCTGTAATTTGTGCCGTATAATTCTGAACAGATTTCAGTTTAGCAAAAATAGACCTAATTGAATAAAACAATTATTCAGATTTATTGCGTGTCATCATCAAAGTCAAAATCATCGTTCGCATCTGAAACAAACCTACAATCGAATTGTGATGTTTAAAAAATTCTGAATGAATTGAATTAACCATATTAATCATAGTAGTTTCTAAATGATTGAGGAGGTAAATGATTATTTTGAATGTTCATCTGGGATTTTCTCTCCTCGCAATGGTTTTTATCCGTTTTTTGTGACGTTTCGATTCCTTATCAGAAATCGTTGTCGAACAATGTTTGCTTGAATGTTCTGCACTTCTTTGGTAATGTCAATTGACTGATTAATTGACTTTGAAGTTTCCTTTTTGATGTTCATTCGTCAGAAGTTAGTAGAGTGGATTCGCCGATTCTAATGCCACCCCCCACCACTTGACCTTGACCTTGACCCCTAGACCTTGACCCCTAGACCTTGACGCCTAATCTTGTCACCTTGACCCCTTAACCTTGACCCCCTAAACCTTGACCTTGACCCCTAGACTTTGACCTTGACCCCTAGATCTTGACCCCTAACCTTGACACCTTGACCCCTTAACCTTGATCCCTAGACCTTGACCCTTGACCTTGACCCCTAGACCTTCACCGCTTGTCCTTGACAATCCCCCTATTAAAAGTTACTATTTAAAACCAGAATTACCAAACACAACTTCGTAGTAATCTCGTTTGATTTGTTGTTACCATTTAACGATTTAAAAATGTGGCGTGCCTATACATCTGTTGTTGAAGTGAAAGACTTGAAAAGTGCAATGGATTATGTTTGCGATGAACTTTCAAAAAATATTTTTGAGTATGAACATGAGGCGATTTACGGTATGGGGAAAATACTAACAGAAGTTGAGTGCTACAATATGGCGGAACAAAATAATAAAGCATTAAAACTAACAAAACTGTACAAGAAAAATTCAATTTGTGAGGAATGTTGGGATCTTCGGTGAGCAAACTAAAAATTTCCGAGATATGTGAAGTGTTCAACTATCTAACAGAAAAAGCCAAGTTCAGATTAGCATTCCCACAAGATTATTCTTCAGAAGATTGCCACAAAAAAATTGAAAATGAAATGAAAAAAAAAACGAAGAAGAAGAAGAAGAACTTCAAATACCATCTCCCACCACACCTCCTACTACATCTCCCACCACCATGTCTGCAACGAATATAATGGAGAGTCTGTAAGAAGGTTCCTCAGTTTATAATTTGCTCCAGCAAGATGTTTGATCAATATTCTACAACACCATCACAAAGTGTATTTTGTAATCAAAAAATAGAGAAGAATAAAGCTAAAAAGGAAACAGAATTAGTGATAATCGGTGAAAGAAGGTATCCTTTGAATGCTTCCAAAAGTAAATTTGTGAGTGTTGGATTAGTATACGAATATGGATTTGAACCTGGTGTAAAAATAGCAGGTATGAAAAATAATTCAATATTTTTCAATGAAAAAGATTGGAATAAGTTGTTAAAATATCAAGAAGTAACAACGAATTATTTCTTTGGAAATGATGTGAACGAAACGATTTCTACAGATGAATTCACCATTTATTTTGATAGTATTTCAAATACTAAAATAATTCAACTTTGGTCAAAAGTTTCATATTGTTACGAAATTTACCCAAAGCCGACCCTGTGTCATTTCAGCACGACAACAAAAGCTTCAAGATAAAAAATACGATTCTCGAAAAGACTCGGCAGCGGAAGGAGCGATGATGATTTCTACTGGAGAATTCGACGCTGGTGATATAAAACAAGCATGCCACGATCGCCGGGCAGTTATACCGCGACGACTAGCGTATATGAGAATGTATTGTAAATCAGCTGTTTTAAATGTAAATAAAGTTCTAGAAAAGTGAAAGTAAATATTAGTTGTTATAATTTTAAATTGAACCCACGAAGTATATTGCAATTTGGTGATAAGAAGTAAAGGATTAAGTGCAGTGAAAATTGATTTATGGAAACGTGACATGAAGGAGAAACAACATCAAGAAGAAATTCAACAAAGGTTAGTGAAATCTTTTGATGATAAACTTAAAGTTGAGTTAGGAAATCTTGTCACTAATATCGATGAAAAACGTAAAATAGAATTAGACAATCTTGTTTCTACAATGAAAAGCGAACAACAAAATCTTGTCACTGCTATGGAAGGATTATTCTCGAAATTTGTAGAAAAACAAGATCAAACTGAAGAAAAACGACAAAATGAATTTAAAATATTTGAACAAAAACAAGATCAAATTGAATTAAATCGACACGAAACTGAACAGAAAAGACAACTGCAATTCGAAAAATTAATGCAAATAGTAGGACAAGTTAATGAAACAGTTAATGAAAGAATGCAAATAGTTGAGTCAGATATAAAAGAGATAAATGATGACATTAAGACCATAAAAAATACCGTGGATACTCTTGAAACAAAAGTAGATGATCTCGATTCCATCCAAAGCCAGGTAAAATTTGAAATCAGTTCAATTCAAGACACAGTTTAAGATCAAATCAGTTCCATCAAGCAAACAGTACACAGTGAAGTACAAGATAAAACCAGTGCCATCCAAAATAAATTAGAAACAGAAATTAAAAAAATACAACAGGACTTACAGCGAGGAAAATACCAGAACACCGTGAGTACCAAAGGTTCCTTTAGTAAACCACCCACATTCGACGGTAGTTCATCTTAGCCCATGTATAAACGACAATTTGAAGCCGTGGCTACAGCTAATGGATGGGATAATCATGACATCACGTCTCTGGTAATTTGCTTAAGAGGTCCGGCTCTAGAACTCCTCCAGAGCATTCGAGTCGATGAACAAGGCAATTTCGACAAGGTCATCGCCATCCTAGACAAACGTTACGACAATCAATCCTTGAGCCAGGTATACCAAGTCCAACTGAGTGGAAAAACGAAAAATCCGGTGAAAGCCTCCAAGAATTCGAAGCAGAAATTAGACGGTTAGTTCACTTGTCCTACCCAGACCTGCCAGAGGAAACGAAAGACCAGTTGGCCACACAGACTTTCATAAACGGCATCAGAGATGTGGAAGTACAGCGAAATCTAAGACTAAGTGGCGTCAAGAAAAGTAATGAAGCTCTACTTCGGGCTTTGGAAATAGAGGCCGTCATGAACATGTCTAAGCCGAGGGTCCGAGCAGTTTCCTTCAACCAGGAAGAGTCAGAGTCCCCATTTCAAGCGCTGCTGGCTGGCCTGAACAAAATATTAGAACGGTCACAAAGAACTGGCACCAGAGGGGCATGTTACCGCTGCGGACGGACAGGGCATTTCCAACGTGATTGTCGAGTGAGGCCACCTGAACGATCACCGACCAGGGGTAACCAACAAAACAGCCACATGTCCAGGAACCGTCAGTCAGTCAGCATAGGGGGGCTAATGCTGACTGTCCCTCCACCAGCCCCCAAAACGTTATCCATCCGGGGATTTTGCCGAGATAGCGTCAAAGGCACCATCAATGGGCGAGCAGTTACCATCACCATCGACACCGCCGCCGCTGTGTCCATTGCCAAGTCCAGGGTTTTGAGAACATCAGAAATTGGGCCAGTTACCAATAACATCCAGCTCAGAACAGTCACCGGCGAGTCCATGTCAATACAGGGTGAGGCAGATGTCGTGCTACAAATAGGGGACAACATGATCCGGCATAGGGTCCTGGTAGCGAATATTGAGGACGATTTTATACTGGGAATGGACCTAATTAGCCAGCATGGATTTATGTTCGACCCGAGATATGATGTTCTTCGGTTCCTAAATGAGGAATTTGTATTGACACGGCACGTCAACACATCAGTCACCCCCATAAAAATTGTGGCAAAGTCTTCAGCTAGAATTCCCGGTCGAACGGAACAGATTATTCATGAGCAGCTAGACAGCAATCCTGGGAGCTGCGTTGGAATGGTGGAGCCCGTACACTCAGCTTATGACTACTTAGTTGGACGGGCTATAGTTAAAACCGGACGAGATATACCAATCAGAGTCCTGAATCTGTCCAACAACGACATCAGAATTACCAATGGTCAAGAGATAGCTTGTTTCGAGCCAGTAGAGACCATCATCAATTGCGAAGAAGAGTACCAGACGTCGGTGAAGGAGCCAGGGCCCGATAAAGAGTTCCTACAACAGTTTGCTGACCATTTAACACACTTGACACCAGAGAACCAGAAGAAAGCCAAGCAATTTATCACAAAACACTGGCAAATTTTTAACAGTTAAGATGGAACCACCGGTCGCACCAACATCATCCAGCACCGAAAAGATACCGGGACGGCTCACCCCATCAGAATACCATCTAGGCGACTCCAATTGAGGCAACAACAGACAGTCGAGGAAAACATCGAGTCCATGTTACAAAATGGAGTTGTTGAGCCATCCATCAGCACATGGTCCGCTCCCGTCGTGCTAGTTAAAAAGAAGGATGGAACCACCCGATTTTACGTGGATTACAGAAAGCTGAATGATGTCACGAAGAAAGACAGCTATCCACTACCCCGAATCGATGACACTTTGACCACACTAGCAGGCTCCCGTTGGTTCTCCACACTAGACCTAAAAAGTGGATATTGGCAAGTTGGTCTACACGCAAACGACAGAAAGAAGACAGCATTCTCCACCAGTAAAGGGCTGTTTCAGTTCACGGTCATGCCCTTTGGGTTATGTAATGCACCCGCTACATTTGAGAGGCTAATGGAGTATGTACTGAGCGGGTTAACATGGAGGACGTGCTTAGTATACCTCGACGACATTCTAGTCATGGGCCAGATATTCGACGACCATCTGAAGAACCTGGGCGAAGTATTCTCCAGAATTAATAACGCCAACCTGAGACTCAATCCGAAGAAGTGTTCCTTGTTACAAAAAGAAGTAGAGTTTTTGGGCCACGTAGTGTCCGAGTCAGGAATCCGCACCAACGAAGACAAGATAGAAGCCATCCGTCATTTGCTAGTTCCAAGAGACAAACATGAACTCCGAAGCTTCTTGGGCCTCTGTTCATACTACCGGCGTTTTGTTAAGGGATTTGCCACCATCGCCGCCCCTCTACATCGGCAGACCACTGATAAAGAGACCTTCCATTGGAATCAGGATTGCGAAACATCATTCCGGCGACTGAAGGCAGCACTATGTTCCAGCCCAATCCTAGCCTTTCCTACACAGTCCGGCAAGTTCATCTTAGACACCGACGCCAGCAACACAGGTTTGGGGGCCGTCCTATCCCAGGTGCAAGATAGTGAAGAGAGGGTGATCGAGTACTACAGCCGTGGATTCTCGAAGCCAGAAAGAAATTATTGCGTCACCAGAAAAGAACTTCTTGCAATAATAAGGGCTGTAGACCATTTCCACAAATACCTGTATGGTCGCCATTTCTTAATCCGAACAGATCATGCCGCACTCAAATGGCTTCTGGACATGAAGACACCGGAAGGACAACTGGCCAGATGGATGGAGAAATTACAGCATTGCGACTTCAAGGTGGAACACCGTGCCGGCCGGTTGCACAATAATGCCGATGCCCTATCCAGAAGACCCTGTAGAGCGGAATGCAAGCATTGTCTGAAGACGGAACAGCGAGAGGGTATCTCCATCAGGCAGATCCGAGTGCAGGCCAATGAAGACTGGACAACGGAACAGTGCATCCAGGACCAAATGGCGGATCCAGACATCGAACCAATCTTGTCACTTAAAATGAGAGGGGCACCCAGGCCACGATGGGACGAGGTAGCTAGATACTCCGGCGTGGTGAAATCGTTATGGGCTCAGTGGGACTCTCTAAGAGTAGACAATGGAATGCTCAAGCGAGTTTGGGAAAGCGCTGATGGACGAGAAACCAAGTCCCAACTGGTAGTTCCGAAGAAGAAGGTACCAGCCATCCTGGCCGAAGTACATGATGGGATTACCGGAGGCCACCTGGGCATGAATAAAACCCTAGACAAAGTTCGCCAGCGGTACTACTGGGTGAATTACTTCGAAGACGTCAAAGCTTGGTGCCGCAGTAAGGGCCCGAAGACCCGGACCAAGGGCAGAATGCAGCAGTACAATGTGGGCGTCCCATTTGAGAGAATTGCCATCGATGTCGCCGGTCCTTTTCCCGAGTCTGAGAGGGGGAACAAATACATTCTGGTCGCAATGGATTACTTCAGCAAATGGCCTGAGGCATATGCGATACCCAACCAAGAGGCAACCACGGTAGCGACGGTGTTAGTAGAACAACTATTCAGCAGGTTTGGCGTCCCGATGGAATTACATTCAGACCAGGGGCGTAACTTCGAATCGAATGTATTCCAGAAGGTCTGCACGATGTTGGGGATCAGGAAAACGAGAACAATACCATTACACCCACAGTCAGACGGAATGGTGGAAAGATTCAACAGGACCTTGGAACAACACCTATCCAAGGTCGTCAGCAATAACCAGCGTGATTGGGATGAGCATATTCTCCTATTTCTGTTGTCATATCGCTCTGCTGTACATAATAGTACAGGCCTGACCCCAGCCAAGGTCTTATTCGGAAAGGAGCTGCGATTACCATGCGACTTGGCATTTGGCTCCCCCGAAGAACCTCCCCAATACATCGACGATTATGCCGACCAGCTCCGACATAACATGCTGACAATACACGAATTAGCCTGAACGCAGATGTTGGCCATCAGTGACGGATGAAGACGCGATACGACCTCAAGGCCAATTCAGTCGGGTTCCAGGAGAGGGACAAAGTCTGATTGTACAACCCCCAACGGAGCAAGGGTAAGTCCCCAAAGCTTACACCCGCCTGGGATGGTCCATACGAGGTGGTCAAGAGGCTTAATGACGTCGTCTACCGGATCCGTCGAAACCCCAAGGCTAAATTGAAGGTGGTTCATTTAGATCGATTCACTCCCTACCATGGAGGGGATGTTTCTGATCGGGATGATCAGAATTAAAGGGAGGGCAGTGTTACGAAATTTACCCAAAGCCGACCCTGTGTCATTCCAGCACGACAACAAACGCTTCAAGATAAAAAATACGATTCTCGAAAAGACTCGGCAGCGGAAGGAGCGATGATGATTTCTACTGGAGAATTCGACGCTGGTGATATAAAACAAGCATGCCACGATCGCCGGGCAGTTATACCGCGACGACTAGCGTATATGAGAATGTATTGTGAATCAGCTGTTTTAAATGTAAATAAAGTTCTAGAAAAGTGAAAGTAAATATTAGTTGTTATAATTTTAAATTGAACCCACGAAGTATATTGCAATATATATATTTGGGATATGAATCCGTTTGTAAACTATGGGAGTTGATACCTCTTTTGAAACATATGATAGCATTATTTAAAAGGCAACAATTCCAACGTTATCTAAAAGTTTTGCAAGAGGAATTACAAAGCGAAAGAGGGAATTTTTATACAATAGCTATTAACATTCTGCATACATGCCAAAACTCTCCTTCTGAAAATATTGGGTTAGCTATAGAATTTATGGATGTATATCCCGAATTATTTTGAGAAAAATGAAAAAGTCACCTTTAAAGATAATCACCAGATAATGATAATGGTAGTATGGAAATATGCATACCAACAATCAAGGAAATCGCATTGGGAATACGTAGCTGCAGACAGATTTCGATTTTATGATAAAATTGTAAAATTATCACATATTATAAATCCTGTTTTAGATTGTAAGCATAGATTTAGAATATATACAGATAGATTTAAATAAAACAATATGTAAAGTAAATTAATTTTAATTAAATTAAATAATTACATCTTAAAGTATTTTATTTTTATGTACCCATGAATTAAATTTGTTTTCCAGTCCTAACCATTTAATAAAGTATTTGTCTCCTTTTTTTCTAACAATTTTTTCAACCAGGTAAATATGTGGATGCGCTGTCTTCTGAAGTTCTTCAGTATAAAATACTCCTGCGATATCTTGATCATTCTGATCTTGTAAAAGGTAAGTTGGAGGATTTGTATATTTCACTTTTCTAATTTTAAATATTTCGTTAGACCAACTAGGGGTATATCCTCTTGTGAATTTTCCTCTATGTTTACTAATTCGAACAAAGTAATTTTCCTTGAATTTTATGTTTTTAGGATCAACAACTGTACTTTTTTTATATACAGTGCTAAGCAGAATTTTAGATTTTTTTATATTGACATCACTTGGTTTCATAGAGTGTTTACTATTATTATAAGTTTTCACAATTTTAGGAAGTAAGTCTAACCACTTATACGTGCCTTGTAGACTAAATTGTTTCCACATTAAATTTTTTAAAGTTCTGTTTACTCTTTCAACTACACTAGCCTTTAAAGTGGAATAACTACTGTAATGATTAATTTTAAATCCTTCCATTAATTTCTGAAATTCTTTGTTGTAGAATTCTTTTCCATTGTCTGTTTGAAGATTTCGTGGCACACTTTTCATTTTGGTGAGAATGTTTTCCATTGCATGTGTTACATTTGTAGCAGATTTGCTTTTTACCGGTTCACACCAAACAAATTTGCTCAAAACGTTAATAACAACCAAAATGTAAGGATATCCTTATTAATTTTAGCATAAGGGATCCTTTCCACCAAATCAGCCTGACAAAGATCATTTAGTCCAGTCACAAGCACCTGTCGACGTTTAAAATTTATTCGGGCAGGTTTATGAAGTTCATCAACTACTTTTTTTTTCAAATCACTCATTTTTACTCAAAGGACATTGAAGAACTATTTCAACAAATAATTTGTCATGAGGTCTAAAATGGGTAAAAGCAAGCTCATCACCCTTTACAAGCTTTTGGTTCACAATGCTTTTCTTGTCAAATTTTCTAATATTAATGCAAATAGTTGTATCTACGTTAATATTGATAGTTGTAATCGTTCCAGAAATTGGTGCAACATAGGAAACTGAATTATTTTCTAAGAAATAGAAGCCAGCATTTTCACTTAAGTCAAATGTACGCCTTATATATATATAATACAAGGCGTTGTAAGATTTGCGGGGTTACAAAAATAAAGATCCTTGTTTTCATTATGTGAATCAGTTTTTGAACCGAGCATGTGACGACCGAATTTATCAATAGGCATTTTTATCTGATTATTGCCTCACGTAATTCTTCTATGATACTATAAACTTCTTTGGAATGTGATGTATTCCCAGCAGCTGTGCTTGCCAGTAACAAACGAAGTCTATCTACGATTTCGTTAATGTCATCATAATATATATAGTCTATTGGCTTATTGGATAATTTTAGCATTCCACCATATTTGAATGTATGAACTCGTCTTAAACGTTGAGCGGGAGGCTTTGGTTTATTAAAGGAAGCAGATTGTTGTATTCCAGATTCTTTAAGTATTTTATGTTCAATTAAATACGGCCTTATAATACTTCGATATTTAAGTGCTTGACTACCTTGAATCTGAGCATCCGATTCAAAATTTCTTGGATACGCATTCGTTCGCTTTAACATATCCATATACTGATCTAAATCAGATTTAGTATATCCAACAGGATCTTTTTTAAAAAGCAATTCATATAATCCGGGAGTTCCTAAATACGTAATATTTCCAAGTTTGACATCAGATGCATTAATTCTTGCATCAGGCTTTCCCAAAGTAAAGTTATCACTTTTAATGTCATGCTTTAATCCATAGTATCGATCGAACAAATCTTCATCGCCTCGTATTGAATCGTCTACATATTCTCTAGGTAAAGGATGAAACATCTCCAAGTAGGAATTATACGCCTCTGACTGCGTCATATCGAGAATGTCTTGTCGCGATTTCTCTACTACATCATCAATCAATTGATTTTCATCCTCAGTGATAAATTTGGTTGAATATTTGAATAGGTATCTTCAAGGAAGCTCAAATTTGTAAGAGGGAGATATTTTTCATAAGGTTTTACTTTATCTTTGATCTCTGAAAAATCTTTTTCAACTTTCGGTTCTAATTTAACAGGTTCTACTTTATGTAAAAGTTTTTGAAGAGGGTCAGAAATTGGTTTCAATTGTTTTTCAAGCAACGTTTGACTCTGTGCTAAATCTGATTTTAAAGTCAAATATTTTTTTTCATGTCCTTTCTTGTTTTTAGTAATTCTCGAGCTAGCTTCAAATCCATGTCATTCCTAAAATTTCTTAAAGGATACTAATGTTAACAATCGCAATTTTTAATTTATATATGTTAGGGATATATATATTTATGAAATCCTTGACGGTATCTACCCGAATTTCTTGAACAATCTTTGTCTATTGAAATAAATCCGAAGGGATTTTCCCAACAAATAGAACACATCTCTTTAAATTGTTGAAGACTTAAATCGAAATTTATATGATCCTGATATAAGTGATTCAAATTTAGATGATCCTGAGAGAACACAATTAATAAATTAGCATTATCTCTTATTAACTGTTTTGGAATTGAAGAGTATGTTTGACACAAGTAAAAGCAATCTGTGTTTTTATGTCTTCCAAAACTAAAATAATCTCGTAGGATTTGTTGATTACAGGTCGTGACATCATCGAATATAACAACTGAATTAGATGGTATATTTTGAGGTAAGACCATATCATTATCATCACTGTATTCAAAATAACAAATTTCTTTCATAGGAGAAAATACAGCACGCATAAATTCATATTTAGGTTGATACAATGACTTGGAATAGACATAAATATTTTCAAATCTTAGTCCATCTGGATGAGTTAAAAGAGAAAGGAGAACACTAGTTTTTCCACAACCACTACTACCAATTACAAGCCCCCTTTTACACATGCCGTTAAATAAGCTGCCATGCTTTCTGAAACCATTTTCATGTAAAAGCCCATCATAATTAGTTACAGGAAAAAGGGTGATTGATTGTTCAATCCGCATTTTACTAATGAAAATTTGTTACTAAATTTTTTGATAGAAATATAGGGTATATAAAGGTTTTCTCAGTATTCCTTAAACAGTCTTTCGCATTAGTATAATGCATATACATCATAAGAATACCAAATTAAAGAAAATCGTGCGAGGAAGAGGCATTCTTGATAGAGTTATTGATAAACTTCCATTTGAATTACATATACCAGGTTATCGATTTTGTGGTCCGGGCACAAAATTAAGAAAACGTATTGAAAGAGGAGATACCGGAGTTAACAAACTTGACGATTTTTGTAAATCCCACGATTTGAGCTACGAACAGTTTAAAGATTCTGATAATCGGAAGAAAGCTGATAGACTTTTAGAGAAGCAAGCATCGGAACGTTTGAAAGCTTCAGACTCTTCAGCAGGAGAAAAACTTGCAGCATTAGTAGTCAAAGGATCAATGAATCTAAAGAAAAAAATAGGTATGGGGTTAAAAAGAAAAAATAAAAAAGTAGGTGTTGGTGTAAAAAAGAACAAACAGTTAAAAAGAGGGTACGGAATCAAACGTAAACAACGAAATAAAACGCAAAAAAGGATTATTCCAATTCCTAAAAAAGGTGGATTCTTACCACTATTACTTCCTATTCTCGGCGCATTAGGTGCTCTAGGCGGCGGCGCAGCTGGTATAGCGAAAGCAGTAAACGATGCAAAGGCGAATAGAGAAACGCTTGCTGAACAAAAGAGACATAATCTAGCATTAGAAGCTGCCAAAGGAGGAAAAGGATTATATTTAGCACCATATAAAAAAAACTTCCAGTAAAATTACCCCGACATGCACTTACAAATATAGAATTACAACAATATGCCAACAAGATGAAAATTCCACATTTTCGCGGAGTCTTTATGCGTGATGCTTTACCAAAGAGAATTAGAAAAAATGAATGTGGTATCACCAATTTAGACTCAACAAAAAATGACGGCACACATTGGACTGCTTACGCAAAACGAAAGAATGTAATTAATTATTTTGACAGTTATGGAAATTTACGCCCACCTAATGATTTGGAGAAATATTTTCTCAGTGATGGTGCTAAAAATGAAATAAGTAATAATTATGACGCAACACAAAAATTTAATTCTCATAATTGCGGTCAATTATGTTTGAAATTTCTATATAAAGTGTGTAAATAAAGAAGGATCTTCATAAATATTTGTATCACAATGTCATACACTTTTAGTCTTTCTGGTGACTCTTCAGTTTTAAAGGCTGATTTTAACCCCCCAATTTATTTGGAAGATAGTGTTAATTACGAAATCGGCTTAACCAATTTTGAGTCATTTAATGTTATTCCAAATATCGATGAAAAAAATAATCAATTTATTATTGGTAATGGGTCACTTACCATACCAACAGGAGCTTATGAGATGGGTGATATTATAAAATTTATTCAGAAAAATATCGATACAAAAATCAAACTAACAATTACACCAAACATACATCACTTGTCAGTATTTACTCTTCGGAGAAGATTGATTTTAGACCAACTAACACTATTGGTCGTCTGTTGGGTTTTAAAAGTAGACAATTAGAAGCCGACAGTGAAGAAGTTTCGGATTTTCCAGTACAAATAATTAAAGTGAATGCCTTGGGTATAGACTGCAGTATCGCGACAGGTTCATTTTCTAATGGAAAGCCTAGTCACATTATTCACGAATTTTTCCCAACTGTTGCTCCCGGATATAAAATAGTAGAATCTCCTCAGAACATTATCTATTTTCCTGTAAGCATTAAGACAATCAACACCATTACAGTAAAAGTTCTGGATAAGGAAGGAGAGATTGTTAATTTTCGCAACGGAATAATAACCATTAGATTACATTTGAGAAAAAGATAATGGTTGTTCGGTATAATATTAAAGTTTCAAAAAAATATCTATAAAAGGAAACGCGGTAGAAAAAATGTAACTAGTTCCAAGGTTGTAACAAACAGAGAAGTTCTGTAGCGAAAAAGAATAACCAAGAAAAACAAAGAATTTTTGAGATCACTAGGTTTTGAGGTTTTGTAAAAATGAATATCTTATATGTGACTGAACAACCTCTTGTAGACAACTCAATTACAGAATTTGTATATCATACATATCAACCGTTTGTTAATTCCATGTTTGATTACAACGATGAAATAAGGATAGCAATACAAGAATTAGATACGTTTACGCTACCATCAGAAAGCTTTTTATACATCGAAGGAAAATTAACAAAAGAAGATGGAAGCAATATTGATAAATTAAAATTTATTAAAAGTTATGAACTAAACGGTGTAGTCATTTATTCTGTTAGAAGCGTAGGACTCACTTCGACTTTAAAAGGGTATTTGTTGTATAACGAAGGGGAAAGCTTGAAACTACAAAATGCGGGTTGGTTTTCGAAAATTTCGAAAATAGAAGATTCAGGAAAATTTAATGTATGCATACCTTTAAATATGTTTATGGGATTTTTCGAAGATTACAAGAAAATTATATTAAATATGAAACAGGAATTGGTGTTAATAAGAAATAATAATGATTTGGATGCCGTAACGACAACGACCGGGGTAGAAGAAAAGCCCAAGGATACAATTGAAAAGTGCCTCACGTAAAAGTGGAAATACCTCAACAATTAGCCCTAACAAAAATTTTAAACAAGAATATTGAAATTCCGATACACTTTAGGTCTTGGGAGATTGTGGAATTTCCATCAATTCCTGAAAATACTAGACATACAACAACTAAATTAGAAACTCCAAGACATGTAATAGTGGCTTTTCAGACAGATAAAAAGAACAAAGCTGCATCCAATATGTCGACATTTGATAGCTGTAATATGATAAATATCAGGGTATTCCTCAACTCAGAAAGATATCCATATAATGATCTGTACTTGGATTTTAAAAACAACAAATTCGCAACCTTGTATGAAATGTTCTCAAAGTTTCGTTCTTCATATTATGAATCAAACAATGAATGTATATTTAGTCCAAAAGAGTTTAAAACCATAGCACCGATAGCGCACATTGATTGTTCGCGGCAAAAAGAATCGGTTCAATCTAGCTCGGTGGTTATGAGAATTGAGTTTGAAACAAGTGATAATGTTCCAAAGAACACATCAGCCTATTGTTTAATATTACATGATAAACTTTTTTATTATAACCCGCTCACAAAAATAGTTAGGCAGAGCTGAAACCACGCATGCGTCAAAAAATTAAATAGAGGAAGAGCTGCGCATGCGTCAAAATAAACTTAAATAGAGAAGGATCGAATTAGAGTTGGAAGGTATAAAATGAAAGTGCAGACTAAAAACTTCAGTAATCGCTTAACTTTACAATATTCAAAAAGTTTAAGTGAATATATAACAAATCTGAAACTGTTAAGAAAAGACTTAAAGTTCTAATTGTGCAAAGAAGAAACTGTTGGTGCAATTACAAAATTTAACAATATGAATCTAGTGCTAGATGTCCAAGGTTTCAAGATTGAAAATAATAAATTTGTAGTGAAAGAATTCGCTGGATATGATGGTGACAAAATATGTCACTACTTGTTCAAACCACCTCTTCCTTACCATTTGTTACCACCAGAGTTGCAGAGCCAAGCGGATTGGTTAGCAGCGAACCATCATTGTATAAAATGGGTTGAAGGTAACACACCAATCCATAAATTTGCTCAGATAGTTCATCAAATAACCTCAAAAGCAGATCGAATTTTTGTGAACGGAAGAGAGAAAGCAGATTTTTTAAGAAAATTTACAACCAAGCCAATAATTGAATGTGACGAATAACCCAGTCTTCCTCAGAGTAAAGCAAAGTGTTTAAATCATTCTAGGGAAATTTGTATGTGTGCTCTATCTAATGTTTTTTATATATATGAAAATTTAATAAAGGAATTTAATATACAACGATTTTTATTTAACACTTTAATATGCGAAATGTTATTTAACAAAAATAGCATATAAGGTAGTATTTTATACATATATTTGTCATTTATTATCAAATTGTAACACTGATAATTCAACTGTTTTGGCAGTTCCGACAGTAACAAAATATCATTTATTCAAATATTTAATAATGAGCACATGAGTTTAATAAAATAAAATTAATATTAGAACTTCAAGCTTGTTGGCTGTAATAAACGTTTGAGCTCAAATTATATGCTGTTAATTCGTATCTCACATGTAGATTTTTCTATATTGTAAATAAATTTCAAATATTACATTTTATATATTCCTATTTTTGAATTATACTGTTACACTCTGCGTAATGTTGACCAAGAACATCAAGAGCATTTAAACTTTTTTAAATAAAACTTGTTACATTCTCTCTACAATGTGTAGTTGTTAACCTTGAGATTCCATCAAGCGACTTGAAGCAAATAAAAGGTTGTTCTTATTTTGCATTTAAAAATAACAAAAAGAGTTGTAGCGGTATTTGAACTCAAGCTAGCGTTATACGCAGACCCCCATTTAGAAGCATTTAACAACTGAGCTAACAACCCTTTGACTTTTACATTGTTGATAACTTTTATGTTTTTTGGGGAATAACACACATTGTTGTTTTCGATTCAGTATTCAGATTGAAATTCTAATAATCTTATTCAGCTGGTCTTAAAGCAGGTTCAGTTTTAATGGATTTAGTAAAATAAGGTAACACTTTGACTTTACAGCAGTAGACTGTTTATAGTTAAAATTTTGTACGTAAGTTTTCTTCATTGAAGAGAAGAACCTAACAAGTTCCATGAGGTAGTTGTTGTCAAGGTTAACAACTATGTACTTTCAACAGAGAATACAAGTTTTGTTTAATTAAAATATGATAAGCAAATATTTGAACTGAAAAGGTAATCAATGAGAGTTTATGAAATAAAAAAAAAGAAATTTTAAATTAATACTATAATATTTAACTATATTTACAACAAGATAAAATTAACTAAAAATAAAATAAAAATTAGACAAATATACAAAAATTATGGATTATTATCAGCCATAATCCGCCGTAACATCGATGTATTACGGCGTATCATGGCTGACGCCTCCTTATTTTTAAGAATAATTTTCTCTATTTTTTTTTCTTTTACCCGAAGGTGGAAGACGTCCTCCTGCTCTCGCCTGATGATCGCCTCTTTCCTCCTGATAATGTCCCGGACTTCCCTCAGGCACGTCTGGGAATCATCAAGTGATAGTTCAGGAATCTGGAACAAATGGAAAAATATTAGTTTCTATTTAATTAAAAATAGTTGTTTTGAAAATTGATAATTTCAATTACTATAAAAATTATTAGTTGATTCAAAGAAGTGATTAAATAAGAAAAATTTACATCTGCCAAGACGTGGTCCAATCCATCGTCCGGGATGGAATCAGGAGTAGCGGGTGGAGGCGAAGTCACAGCTGGAGGCGAAGTCACAGCTGGAGGCTGAGCAGGAGATGCGACTGTGGGCAGGGCAGGCTCCTCCTCTGCAAGCTGAAAATTTTGAAAATTTACTAAACGAAAATGATAAAAGTTAAGACTTACATCCTGCAATACCCTCTTGAGGTCTTCCTCGGATAAACCGCCACCCTCGGTTTCATCTGGATATTGCTGAAAATATTTTGATTAAAAAAAATAGTTGAGCATCTTACAGGGAAGACCGCATTTACTTCCTCTTCATTCAATCCTCCCCGCAAGTTTTCCTCTTCAGGCAGTTCATACTAAAATAGTCGAGTTAAAAAAATAAAGAAAATCGGAAAACAACTTACCAAAGCGACAAAATCGTCTACTTCCATCTGCTCCGGTAATGATTGTTGCGCGAACGCCACAAACTCCTCCAACTAAACAGAAATCAACAAAATATTATTGAGAAATAAACGTTAAATATAAACTCACCTCTTGCTCATACTCCGGTACCGGAGTTAGCAAATTAATGATTGGAGGTTGGACTTGGACGTCGCTTAGAATGTTGACGCGCTGCCTGGTCAACAGAGTGTTGAGAATGGATGCTTGGGGTTTTCCAGGATTGGTTGCCATTTTAAATCACAAAGAACACAAAAAAGCACAAAAAATAGACGTAAAAATAGGCGCAAAAAAGACACAAAGGTGAGTAACAAAACCGAAACAAAGTAAACAAAAGAATCGAAGAAATTCAGTTCAAATAAAACTTAAATATGCAAAGGCACGATTAGAAACAGACAGGTAAGTTCAATGGAAACAAACTTAGGTGGGTGAGGGGGGAATGACCATTTTTTACTCCGAAAATTGAAAAAGTTGCATTTTTTTATCTGTTATCGTTTTGTGAAATTTAAGCGTTTTTGAAGTTCATAAAGAGGCTGTTATCCTTGTTGTTTTCGTTAAATATCTTTGTAACCTTGAGGAATCAAAGAAATATTTTAGACACAAACGATAGTCAACATTTTGCCAAAACTTTTCTTTTTGTATCATTTTTCTGTGCAGCCTCGAATAACAGCAGTATATGAAGATAAAATCTCGTGTCAATTTTAATAGAGAAACTTGCTTAGAAATAATCAAAACATCATAAAACTTTTTTATTTGATATTTTTTACTAAAAAGCTTCTTATTAACATTTTAGCATTCTTTTAGCTGTATGCGAGCGAAATGTATGAAAATAAAAATACATATATATGCAATTTGTTAATAACTTTTAACAATAACAGTACAATTATTAGATTTGATTATGACATGTAATTTTTAAGTGAAATAGACATATAATGTTAATAAGCGTAGGGAGGGGTTTATAAGGTGTTTGGGTGGGACACTTGAAATTGTATTTTTAAGTTCGAAAATTGAAAAAGTATTTTTAATCTATTATCGTTTTGTGAAAATTGTGCGTTTTGAAGTTCATAAAGTAGCTGTTATCTTTGAGGTTTTCGTTACATATCTTTGTAACCTTGAAGAATCAAAGAAAGATTTTGTACTCAAACGATAGTTGGCATTTTACCAAAAATTTTCCGTTAGGTAACATTTTTCTGTGCAACCTCAAATAACAGCAGTATAAAGATAAAATCTCGTAGCAATTTTAATAGAGAAACTCGCTTATAAATATTCAAAACAACTTCCAACTTTTTATTTAATATTTTTGACTAAAAATCTTCTTATTAACATTTTAGCATTCTTTTCGCTGTATGCGAGCAAAAATGTAGGGAAATAATAACTTTTAACAATAGCAGTACAATTATTATTATTATTATTTTGTTTATGGTATGACATAATATTTAATAACCTTTATTGTAATATTTTTACAAAATATTAGAAATAAATGTAAAAAGATAATGCTAATGATTATTATAACAAAAATAAATAATATAATACAATTCCTATGGATTGGTTGTTGTATTCTTTTTTACAAAAATAACTTTTACATGGTGAAGTGGTAATATCAATCCAATCACTCTCTATAAAAGAGTTGTTGAAATAATACAGTTTTAACTTATATATTTTACCACCAGAAGATACAAATTCGGTAAGGTTTTTCGAAAAGACATTATCTGTTGTTTTCATTCTTTCCCACGTATTTGGCCATAAATCGCTATAATTAAGCAATGTGCAAATAAATCCTTCTTTGATACTTCCCCATTTTTCAATGTACAAGATGTTTCCAGCAAAAGCTGTTAACAATATTAAACCATTCAGTAGCACAACCATGGTTGTAATGAAAACAACACATTAAATTTAATTTTATATCTAACTTATCAACAGTTTTTCATAAATACTTTTCAATATATCATCTGATATATTAATTGTTTCCAATTCATTGTTTAAAAGTTCTGTAAGTTCATTTATTTCATCAACATCACTTCCGGCACTATCTAAGGTAGATTGAATTGAAGGTAACGATTTATGCCCCCACGCTAAAGTTTTATACATTCCTGGTATAACAAATCTTTTATCGTCTTGAGGTGATAAGGCCACTTTATTTTTTAATTGTGTATATATATTATGCAAAATTGAAGTAAATACATTCATTTTCCTATATTTAGTAACAGAGCTTTCAACTACCTCTTTATAATTATTTTCATCCAGTGCTTTCTTAATCATGTATTTTTTAACACCTTTAGCTTTTTTATCAACTGTATCACCCAAATTAACACAGTATGCCTTTGCACCAGTGCCATAAAAGCAAAAAAGTACTCGCCCAGCATATTCATCTTTCATTCGCCCCAATATTGATTTGTTACTACTAATTCCGTCAATATTATTTGGTGTATAATTGGATGTATCAAATTTATCAATATTATTTTGAATTTCAGAGTAAAAGTTATCTGATTCAATTAAAAAAATTAATGAATCTGTATCTGTGTACAATAAAGTGACCTTATCTCTATATTTTTTCCTTAGAAATTCATAGTAGAAACTATACATTACAGTTTTTGATAATTCTAAGACTGTAAAACCTATATAAACTGGTTTATTGTAATATACATTTAATCTATCCAGTTGAATTGCTGCAAAATTTGAATTAAAAATGGAACTGCTATTAAAATTTGGTTTAAAAATTAAACCTTCAGCCCCCAATTTCTGTTTATAACAATTGCTCTCAAGTTTTGATTTCGCTTTATTTCTCATTTCTGTATTGAGATCAATATAGGGTTTTAACCAGGCTGATTGATTAAACTTTATACCTCTAAAAATTTTCACTAATTCTAAACCATTATTTAGAGCTTGTTGCAAGTTTCTATAATGTATAACATGTCTTTCTTTATTATTTAAATTACAAATAAGTTTTTTTGTTTTCGAGATAGGAGAACAAATATTTTCAGGCAAAAAGGGAAATTCATTGTGAGATATATGCAAATGTTCCGGATAATTTATTTGAACTCCAAACACAAAACCGATAGGGGAGTTTTCAGAAATCTCTAAAACATTGATTTCATCAACGTCTTTGTGTGAAAGCCATTCAAACCCACTCTCTGGTAAAATCTGACTCATACTGTGCCCATATAAATTTGTTGCGTCCAAATACATTATGAAACTACTCGGTTTGGATGGTTCAAAATTTTCTACAAACACATTATTGGCTACAGCTTTCCTAACAGAGCAATGACAAATTCCACCTCGAATATTGTTTTTAAAAAAATGTAGCATGTCAATATCGGTTAGAAGCTCCAATTTTACATCTGTAGTTTTCAGCATAGCATCCCAACTTAAGCCTGGAGCCGTATAGTAATGCTCTGGATCTATTTTATATAAATTGAGAGAAATCGAACGAAATGCTTCAAAGAAATCCGTTAAAATTAAACAATCTGATATTAAATAAATTATTGCATAGTCAGCTAAATTATTACAACCAAAAACATCCCAAGCTCTTACTGCACGATTGTAAGCTTCAGTTTCGATATTTTCATCTTTTAGTTGATCATAAAAATCAGCTAACGTTGGTATGTGGTTTACTTGCAGTTTTTCTAAAGAATCGACAAATGAATATGGAAAAACACCTTTTTGTCTAATTATATCAAATTTAACATCATCTGAAAAATATTTTTTGATTTCAACACATTGAGTAGGTTCTAGACTCTCTGCCAACTTCTCTAAAGAATCTGCAATAAATCGAAAAGAATCTAAGATCCTTAATTTAAAAAATATTTTGTTGATTTTATTTTCATTCTTTATTTCATCAACGAGAAGAGACTTGGAAAAGGAAACATATTTTTCTTTCGTTTGAGCAATAACACCAATTTTATCTTTTTCACAACATAATTCTTTAATGTGGAAAAAAATTGGGATAAAATTGGGCACTTTAAAATTTAAGTTGCAAATACTGTGTGCTGGGGATCTGTAACGCCCTGTTAAATGATCGTCGTCTTTTACTTTTATATCTGTTTCATTTAGAATTTTATTACAGATATGGCAAATAGTTGGGGTATCATAATGTTTTTGTTCATCTGAGGATAACGGTAACATCGGTTTAACATCTAATGATTTTGATAAATTAAATGAACATCTTTTTCTAATCTATCACAAAAAACTTGTGCTGCGTTAGCTCCACAATAGTATTCTAATTTAGATATAGAATCATCGTAACTACATTTTATAAAATATGCAAAAGCGTATAGTACGTGCTTACAAGTATTAACTGTAAAAGATTTTAGATGAATCTATCGGATTCGCATGTTCTACTTTTTCCAGATAACATTCAAAATCAGCGTAAATCACAAAAGGAACTTTTAATTGTTTTTCAAAATTTTGAAACTGTAAAATATTTTCAGGCATTGAGTGACCAAATTTATTAATTTTTAGATCCGTTGTAGGCATTCTTGTAAATATATGATTACAATCCATTTTTTGGTGAAAATTTAATTTTGATTCAGAAGTAAAATATATCAAACAACCATCACAAAAAAATCTTTTATGGCCTTGTTTACTTATTTGTGATGAAATTAATCTAGACATATCTTTTATCCAACAATAATGGTAATTTTTATTAAATTCATCACTAATAAGCAATACATTAACATGCACTCTACGTTTATATCTAGTATAATGTAAGGGTCCAACAACTTGTATAACTGGTTTTTTGTTTTCATACAAAGTCTCTAAGCCATGCACATCTGTTCAAATTTATTTATGTCTTTTAATTTAACTGGAAACTCAATATTAGCAAAATTTAAAATATTCGAAAAATGTGGGTATGAACTAATTCGATGTGAACTAACATTAGTAGGAAACAAGGCGCTTATTACACTCCAAGCGAGACAACACTGATCATTGTTTTCAACGTTTATGATGGCTCTTTTCACACTGATTGTCTTTGGTAAGGGGATATATGATGATGCTCGGAGTGGATTAAATTTGTTGATGTTCAGTTCCAAATATAATATATTTTCTAAAGACAATCCTAAATAAATAAAAATATTTAGTTACTAAAACCCAAAACATAAAGTAATTTACCTGAACCATGTGCTTCAAATTCTGAGGCTTTTGTAGAAAGCTCCTTACTGAAATCATCATAGATGTTGGGCAAGTTTGAGGAAACCCTGGCGATCTTATTTTTTGTATTGAAGGATTTGATTTCTTGAATTTCCCTCGTAGGTAGTACATTTGAACCAAATAACGTGACATTTAATTTTATGGAGCTGTGTTTTTTAATTTCATCACGGATTAAATCTATCACATTAATCTTGAGTTCTTCGAAAAACTCATTGAAATTTGTATGACACTGAGAGGGTGTTATTTTATAAGTGATGATACGATTTTTAAAAGCAGTCAATTACTTGCACACCTTGTCTATAATCTTTACAAGAAGCATTCCTATGTTGATTAGATTTTAAATGTGAGGTAAACAATCGATTTGAAATGTTCAGATTACATACCCTGCAATATTTCAAATCCAGTTTCCTCTTTTTCGTTGGTGGCTGCCTTGAACTACTTTCACCACACACCTCTCTTTCATGTCGACGTAAACTATCTTTTCTTGCAAAAACATGTCCACAGTTATTACATGTAAACATATTTACGTAAATATTTGATCACATCACTATTTGATTCACTACATACTCCTACCCATTTTCTAGATATAAGCTCCGTCAGTCGTCTTTAAATTATTAATTAATTTGCAAATTGTGCACTTCTTTTGCGAACTTATTGGTCCATCAAATTGTGTTCCAAAGGGATTATTGTGGTGAATAAAACATGGTAACAAAATTTGAATAAAATAGTCTTTCGTACACGATTCCGGTTAGCGATGCCACACAGCTAATAACTCCGTTGCAAGAACATTGTCTTTTATGTATTATTTTAAAAATTCCACTGGTATTTTCGCAATCTCCAAATCACTTAAATGTCTTAATTTTAACGAACCATTCGATAAATCTGTTACTAAACGTAAATTATATTTCTCACTAGACATTGTTGAACTGAAGTCTAGGGCTATCCTTCGTTACTTAAGTAATGTCTGTTATAGTGTAGTAGTGTTCTAATTTAATCATGCAAAAAAAAACAATTCAAGATCTTCACCTCTTAAGGCTTTCTCGGCAGCAAAATAAATATCTCTAATCTTTTAAACTCTGATTGTCGGTGATTTTTAAAATTACGTATATTTTTAGCGGTTTTTGACATCTAAACAATAAATTAAAATCACTGTAACGCCACTGAACAAATCTAAGACGATAGAACGAAACAAAATACTATTCCAGATATCTACAATTTTTTACTGTTGAAGTAGAAAGTACGAATTATCTGACCCAATGTCAAATAAATTCAACACGATTTAGCAAAATAACCAAAAATATCGAAACGATCTCTTGTAAGCTTAGAAGTCTTTGCTACTTATACAAAATAATTTGTTATCATTTGCTAATGTTATTTTTCATTTTTAGATCAGTTGCCACATTTTCTTGATGAATGGACATAAGTTTATTATTAATTTTTCTAATATGCATTTTTATTTTTTTTTATAATTTTATACCTAGTTTGCATGTAAGTGTACTCTATTTCATGATATTTGATAGTTTTGATAGTCATGCTTCAGTAGGGTACGTTAACAAATTTTTCCTCATGGAAGCTTGCTTAAGTTGCCAATTTCTACCCAATAAGTACTGATTTCTTTACAAGTTTATTGATTTTATTTGCTGTTTTACTATTAACATTCTTCAATAATACATTTGACTAACTCTGCCTGTTTTTATCTTAGTCTGCTTACATTTCGTAAAATTGTTTAGTTTTATATTCTTTGCTGAGGGCTGTTTTCAATACAATTTCCCCAAAATTTCAAATTTAATTTTGGTAAAACTTTCTAGTATTTGACAAAATTGGATTTTAAATTTTAATTACTGATTATACTATTTCATGTTCTCTTATGGTTATTCTTGGTATTGAAATAAACTACTTATGTAGTTTTTCCTTCCCCGTTTTTATATATTTTAATAGATAACTGTTGAATGCATAAATGGAATTTTTGCATATCGCAATGTTTTTACCAACACTAGGTCGCCCTTTTTACATTTGGTTTTCATGTAGTTTTTCTTCTCTTGATTCCTCAAATATTTTTCTGATTTCTTTTTCATTCTATTGTTAATCTCTGAAACTATTTGTGTATATTCTTTTTCACTATTTTGCCTCCATGGCCTTTCTGGATATTTGTTATGCATTAGCAGATGTGGTATTTCTTCTGTCATATTGTTTGGAGTACTATTGATTACTTTCTCTGCTAGATCTAGATAAATATCCCAATTTTTATGATTTTTATTACTATAAGTTCTTAAATACTTGATTACTTCTTGAATAAATCTCTCAGTGGCATTTGCATTTGGATGTCTTATCGAAATACATCTGGGTTCTATATTTTTTTCTTGCAAAAATCTTTTCACTTTTCACTTCGGAAATATGTTGCATTGTCAAGTATTAATTTTCTTGGTGTTCCTAAATCTTTCACATACTTCTTCAGCCTTTTTTTTATTTCTCTCACATCTGTTTTCTTACATGGATAGAGTTTCACATACTTTGTAAATACATAAACTATTAATAATATATGTTTATTATCTTGAGTAGTGCGTATTAAAGTGCTTATAAAATCTATTGCTACTGTCTCCAGACTTTCTTTGGTCAATGATGTTCTTTTTCTGGCATACTTGACATTTCCTTGTTATGTCCTTTGTAATCGTTTTATTCTTCTTGGTGATATAATTTTCTCTATACATGAGTCATAATTTCCTTGATCCGATATGTCCATACTTTTTATGCAATTCAATCACGATTTTATTTGCCATTTCTTTCGATATGTAATATAATTACTATTTTATAATATATTTCTTTTTCATTCTTCCTCAGACCTTTTTCTTCTTTGGTGTTATCATTTCCCTTTGAGCTTTGATCACCTCTTTCAAAGAAAACACTCCAGTAGATTCTACTAATATGTTAATTCCGACTCAATGATATTTCCTGCTTTCGTCCTTCTACTCTGGACAGTGCATCCGCTAATTTATTCTCTCTTCCCTTTATGTGTAACTATTTCAAATTTATGCTCGTGTAATAGCAAAGTCCACCTATGGATCTTGCTATTTCCATACTTATTGTTCAGAATTGAAACTAGTCCAGCATTATCTGTTTCTATTTTAAACTTATTACCTGATAGCATATATCTTACTTTGCTTATACAGTATATAATACTGGCTAATTCCCACTCTAATGCTGAATAGTTTCTTTCATGCTTTTTGTGAGAGAAAATAAATAAGGAATTCTTGACCATCGTACCTTTGTAGAAGTACTTCAGCCAGTCCTTTTGATCTGTCTGGATCCATTTCTATTGATGATGTTGTTAATTTATATCCTAAATATATTATTTCTTCTCTAAAGCATCGGCACTTTTCTATATTTATTTGTACTCCTGTTGTGTTTAATGCATTCAAAATTGTCTGTATGTGATTTAAATGATCCATCTATATAAGGCAAAACAAACTCAAACTTGTCTAGAACTTGATGTGACGCCTTAACTAACGAGGCACACGCACCTTTAATACCAAAAGCCACAACTCCAAACCGGTATATACACCTTCTACTTGAAAACCTGTGAAGTCTCTCGAGTCCTCATCCAATGGAATTAACCAGAAGCTATGCTTTAAATGTAACTTGGTCAATATTTTTGTATTTGTTATTCTACTAAATAAACAATCTATCGTTAATGGTGCTTCATACTGTGGTACACAAAATTTATTTATAGGCCTTGCATCTAGGGAAATTCTTAAATCTCCATTACTTTTCTTTACAATTACTACGGGATTGATATATGCAGAAGTTGCTGTTCTATATTCCAGCCTGTAAGTTTTGTTCTATTTCTTCTTTGATTTTCTTATTATAATTATATTTTTTTGTGCGGAAATAATTCAGGTTTTTGACTTGAATTTTATGGATATATTTTTCAGCTAATCAGTTTTCATTATTTATCAATTCGTCATACAGTTTAATAATTTCATCTTCTCATTTGCAGGACAATCTACTTTTTCTTCATTTATTTGAGTTATAAGCCCTTTATTGGCTTTATCTGCATTAATATATTCATATTTCACATTATTATTCATACATTGGCCCTTTTGGTTTATTTATGTACTACATTACATTTATATTTATCACTTGATTCCCTTATTTCCACTTTAATTGCATTTTCCTGCACAATGATTAATTTTCTTTTAATTAAAATTTCTGCTGAGTGCTTGTTCAATATATCCATTCCTATTATACTTTCGTACTGAATATTTCTTACTACTAAGAACTCCATGTTCATTTGTTTCTTTCCCCACCATTACTTCTGTAATTACTATCACATATCCTTTTGTTATTGGCTGATAAAATATTACTTTTTCTTATTTTCCTTGTGTTTTCTACACCTAAATTCAAATCTTGCATCACTTCTTCACTTAACAAACTTCCTTCTGATCCCGTATCTGTTAATAATTTAACTGCTTTGCTATTAATGCTTCCACTTATAAATATTAATCAATTTTCTTCATTTTCATTGTTTATTTGTTCATCTAACTTTATTAATTCCCTTGGATGTTGATAACTACGTTTTAGATTGTTTATTATTAGCTTGTCCTTAATTACTATATCCTTATCATTACTATTTACATTTTCTTTGGTATTGTGCGCGATTCAAAATTTTGGTTGTCATTTTGACTATTTTCCTGAACCTGAGCCTGTCCTTCTTGACTTGTGTGCTCATCTTCTCCATTATTATTTGTTTGTCTTCTTGGCCTTTCTTGGCTTCTTTCCTGCTCCCTTTGTATTTGATGTATTTGCTCGCAATAGGGTTCTAGTTTTATAGGCGTTTCAGCTGTAGACATTTGCAATATGACGTCACAAAAAAGGGGTATTTGTGATAAGATTAATAATTTACTTATATTTAATTTCATTTTAGTGGTAGTATTTTCTTTTTCATAAATATTGAAAGCAGTTACAAAATACTAGAAGCAAATTAACAACAATTCATTGAAAAACAAGTAAAATGACCCACTTATTTAATAAAAAAAAAACAGTAAATTTCACCATTTTGGTCCTAGTTTTGGATTAGAGGCATTTCTGTTGATTACAGACATTATGCTAAAAGCGCCAGAAGTTAATCATGGAAAAAAAAATGATTTACTTATTTAATAATATTTTAGAAGCATTTCGGCTGGAAACACCGAAAGAAAACTTTAACAATGTATAATTTACCATTAACATTACAACTTCTAAGGATTCAGTGGTGATTAAATAATTTTCTTAACAAAAATATTAAAGACCATCATTTCGGTTCTAATTTGTAAAACGTAATCGTTGAAAAACAAACATAATTACTCAATTACGATAAAAATAATCCACCAATATCTAAGAGGCATTTTTGCTGAAAACACCATATGAAGCATTCTGCTCAAACGCAAAAAAAACGATGGATGTAATTCAATCATTTTACTAAAACTGGAAGAATAACTACGCAAAGCAATTAAATTGTACAATTTATGATTTAAAATTATCTTGCTAGGTTTACCGTTTATCATTCTTTCAAAGTGTGCAGTTTGAAGAGAAAGGTGTTTGAATAACAAATAATAAATAAAAACTCACCTGTAGTAAATATTGGTATTCCTCCCAAAAATCATTGAATCCCTATATTTTAACTTGAATATTTTACAGATCGTCCCGATCAGAAACATCCCCTCCATGGTAGGGAGCGAGTCGATCTAAATGAACCACCTTCAATTTAGCCTTGGGGTTTCGACGGATCCGGTAGAATACGTCATTCAGCCTCTTGACCACTTCGTATGGACCATCCCAGGCGGGTGTAAGCTTTGGGGATTTACCCTTGCTCCGTTGGGGGTTGTACAGCCAGACTTTGTCCCTCTCCTGGAACCCGACTGAATTGGCCTTGAGGTCGTATCGCGTCTTCATCCGGTCACTGGTGGCCAACATCTGCGTTCGGGCAAATTCGTGTATTGCCAGCATATTATGTCGGAGCTGGTCGGCATAATCTTCGATGTCTTGGGGGGTTCTTCGGGGGAGCCAAATGCCAAGTCGCATGGTAATCGTAGCTCCTTTCCGAATAGGACCCTGGCTGGGGTCAGGCCTGTACTATTATGTACAGCAGAGCGATATGAAAACAGGAATAGGGGAATATGCTCATCCCAATCACGCTGGTTATTGCTGACGACCTTGGATAGGTGTTGTTCCAAGGTCCTGTTGAATCTTTCCACCATTCCGTTTGACTGTGGGTGTAATGGTGTTGTTCTAGTTTTCCTGATCCCCAACATCGTGCAGACCTTCTGGAATACATTCGATTCGAAGTTACGCCCCTGGTCTGAATGTAATTCCATCGGGACGCCAAACCTGCTGAATAGTTGTTCTACTAGCACCGTCGCTACTGTGGTTGCCTCTTGGTTGGGTATCGCATATGCCTCAGGCCATTTGCTGAAGTAATCCATTGCGACCAGAATGTATTTGTTCCCCCTCTCAGACTCGGGAAACGGACCGGCGACATCAATGGCAATTCTCTCAAATGGGACGCCCACATTGTACTGCTGCATTCTGCCCTTGGTCCGGGTCTTCGGGCCCTTACTGGCGGCACAGGTGGCACATTTGCGGCACCAAGCTCTGACGTCTTCGAAGTAATTCACCCAGTAGTACCGCTGGCGAACTTTGTCTAGGGTTTTATTCATGCCCAGGTGGCCTCCGGTAATTCCATCATGTACTTCGGTCAGGATGGCTGGTACCTTTTTTTTCGGAACTACCAGTTGGAACTTGGTTTCTCGTCCATCAGCACTTTCCCAAACTCGCTTGAGCATTCCATTGTCTACTCTGAGAGAGTCCCATTGAGTCCATAACGATTTCAGCACGCCGGAGTATCTAGCTACCTCGTCCCATCGTGGCCTGGGCGCCCCTCTCATTTTGAGTGACAAGATTGGTTCGATGTCTGGATCAGCCATTTGGTCCTGGATGCACTGTTCCGTTGTCCAGTCTTCATTGGCCTGCACTCGGATCTGCCTGATGGAGATACCTTCTCGCTGTTCCGTCTTCAGACAATGCTTGCATTCCGCTCTACAGGGTCTTCTGGATAGGGCATCGGCATTATTGTGCAACCGGCCGGCACGGTGTTCCACCTTGAAGTCGTATTGCTGTAATTTCTCCATCCATCTGGCCAGTTGTCCTTCCGGTGTCTTCATGTCCAGCAGCCATTTGAGTGCGGCATGATCTGTTCGGATTAAGAAATGGCGACCATACAGGTATTTGTAGAAATGGTCTACAGCCCTTATTATTGCAAGAAGTTCTTTTCTGGTGACGCAATAATTTCTTTCTGGTTTCGAGAATCCACGGCTGTAGTACTCGATCACCCTCTCTTCACCATCTTGCACCTGGGATAGGACGGCCCCCAAATCGGTGTTGCTGGCGTCGGTGTCTAAGATGAACTTGCCGGACTGTGTAGGAAAGGCTAGTATTGGGCTGGAACATAGTGCTGCCTTCAGTCGTCTGAAAGATGTTTCGCGATCCTGATTCCAATGGAAGGTCTCTTTCTCAGTGGTCTGCCGATGTAGAGGGGCGGCGATGGTGGCAAATCCCTCAACAAAACGCCGGTAGTATGAACAGAGGCCCAAGAAGCTTCGGAGTTCATGTTTTTCTCTTGGAACTGGCCAATCACGGATGGCTTCTATCTTGTCTTCGTTGGTGCGGATTCCGGACTCGGACACTACGTGACCCAAAAACTCTACTTCTTTTTGGTACAAGGAACACATCTTCGGATTGAGTCTCAGGTTGGCATTATTAATTCTGGAGAATACTTCGTCCAGGTTCTTCAGATGGTCGTCGAATGTCTGTCCCATGACTTGAATGTCGTCGAGGTATACTAAGCACGTCCTCCATGTTAACCCGCTCAGTACATACTCCATTAGCCTCTCAAATGTAGCGGGTGCATTACATAACCCAAAGGGCATGACCTTGAACTGAAACAGCCCTTTACTGGTGGAGAACGCTGTCTTCTCTCTGTCGTTTGCGTGTAGACCAACCTGCCAATATCCACTTTTTAGGTCTAGTGTGGAGAACCAACGGGAGCCTGCTAGTGTGGTCAAAGTGTCATCGATTCGGGGTAGTGGATAGCTGTCTTTCTTCGTGACATCATTCAGCTTTCTGTAATCCACGTAAAATCGGGTGGTTCCATCCTTCTTTTTAACTAGCACGACGGGAGCAGACCATGGACTGATGGATGGCTCAATAACTCCATTTTGTAACATGGACTCGATGTTTTCCTCGACTGCCTGTTGTTGCCCCAACGGTAGTCGTCTAGGTGGTATTCTGATGGGTTGAGCCTTTCCGGTATCTATTCGATGCTGGATGATGTTGGTGCGACCGGTGGTTCCATTTTTACTGTTAAAAATTTGCCAGTGTTTTGTGATAAATTGCTTGGCTTTCTTCTGGTTCTCTGGTGTCAAGTGTGTCAAGTGGTCAGCAAACTGTTGTAGGCACTCTTTATCGGGCCCTGTCTCCTTCACCGACGTCTGGTACTCTTCTTCGCAATTGATGATGGTCTCTACTGGCTCGAAACAAGCTATCTCTTGACCATTGGTAATTCTGTCGTTGTTGGACAAATTCAGGACTCTGATTGGTATATCTCGTCCGGTTTTAACTATAGCCCGTCCAACTAAGTAGTCATGAGTTGAGTGTAAGGGCTCCACCATTCCAACGCAGCTCCCAGGATTGCTGTCTAGCTGCCCATGAATGATCTGTTCCGTTCGATCGGGAATTCTAGATGAAGACTTTGCCACAATTTTTATGGAGGTGACTGAACTGTTGACAGGCCTTGTCAATACAAATTCCTCATTTAGGAACCAAAGAACATCATATCTCGGGTCGAACATAAATCCATGCTGGCTAATTAGGTCCATTCCCAGTATAAAATCGTCCTCAATATTCGCTACCAGGACCCTATGCCGGATCATGTAGTTCCCTATCTGTAGCACGATATCTGCCTCACCCTGTATTGACATGGACTCGCCGGTGACTGTTCTGAGCTGGATGTTATTGGTAACTGGCCGAATTTCTGATGCTCTCAAAACCCTGGACTTGGCAATGGACACAGCGGCGCCGGTATCGATGGTGATGGTAACTGCTCGCCCGTTGATGGTGCCTCTGATGACTAGGCTGCCGCTATCTCGGCAAAATCCCCGGATGGATAACGTTTTGGGGGCTGGTGGAGGGACAGTCAGCATTCGCCCCCCTATGCTGACTGACTGACGGTCCCTGGACATCTGGCTGTTCTGTTGGTTACCCCTGGTTGGTGATCGTTCAGGTGGCCTCACTCGACAATTACGTTGGAAGTGCCCTGTCCGTCCGCAGCCGTAACATGCCCCTCTGGTGCCAGTTCTTGGTGACCGGTCTAATATTTTGTTCAGACCAGCCAGCAGCGCTTGAAATGGTGACTCTGACTCTTCCTGGTTGAAGGAAACTGCTCGGACCCTCGGCTTGGACATGTTCATGACGGCCTCTACTTCCAAAGCCCGAAGTAGAGCTTCATTACTCTTCTTGACGCCACTCAGTCTTAAATTTCTTTGAACTTCCACATCTCTGATGCCGTTTATGAAACTCTGTGTGGCCAACTGGTCTTTCGTTTCCTCTGGCAGGTCTGGGTAGGACAAGTGAACTAACCGTCTAATCTCTGCTTCGAATTCCTGAAGGCTTTCACCGGATTTTTGCGTTTTCCCACTGAGTTGGACTTGATATACCTGGCTCAAGGATTGATTGTCGTATCTCTTGTCCAGAATGGCGATGATCTTGTCGAAATTGCCTTGTTCTTCGACTGGAATGCTTTGGAGGAGTTCTAGGGCCGGACCTCTTAACGAAATTACCAGAGAGGTAGATTTTTCTTGATTATCCCATCCATTAGCTGTAGCCACAGCCTCAAATTGCCGTTTATACATGGGCCAAGATGAACTGCCATCAAATGTGGGTGGTTTGCTAACGGAACCTTTGGTACTCACGGTGTGCTGGTATTTTCCTCTCTGCAAATCTTGTTGCAATTTTTTAATTGCTGTTTCCACTTTATCTTGTACTTCACTGTGTACTGCGTCTTTAATTGAACTGATTTCAGCTTTTACCTGGTTTTGGATAGCACTTATTTCAAATTTCACCTGGTTCTGAACGGAATCGATGTCATCTACTTTGATTTCAAGAGTCTCCACATTATTTTTTAGGATCTTTATGTCGTCGTTTATTTCTTTTATATCTGATTCAACTGTTTGCATTCTTTCATTAACTGTTTCATTAACTTGCGATACTATTTGCATTAATTGTTCAAATTGCAATTGTCTTTTTTCTTCCGTTTTGCCTTGTTTTTCTTCAAATATCTTAAATTGATGTTGTCGTTTTAATTCAGTTTGTTCTTGTTTTTCTACAAATTTCGAGAATAATCCTTCAATTAAATTATGTTGTTTTTCTTCCATAGTGGAAACTAGATTTTGTTGTTCGCTTTTCATCGTGGAAACTAGATTTTGTTGTTCGCTTTTCATCGTAGTGACAAGGTTTTCTAATTCTACTTTACGTTTTTCATCAAAAGATTTTACTAATCTTTGTTGAATTTCTTCTTGATGTTGTTTCTCCTTCTTGTCACGTTTTTCTAGAATCTGTGCTATTTTTTCGTCTAGTCCGTCCGTAACCTGTTTGATAATTTTTTTGGTAGTTTCGTCGGTTTTTTCCATACTACGAGTTTCCATAAATCAAATTACGATTTCAACTGCACTTATAATCCCACTTCTGACACCAAATGTAATATAGTCCGTGGGTTCAATTTTAGAATTATAAACTAATATCCACTTTCACTATTCTAGAACTTTATTTACATTCAAACAGCTGATTCAAAAATACAATAACAATCCCATATAAGCTAGTCGTCGCGGTATCACTGCCTGGCGATCGTGCCGTGCTTCTTTTATATCACCAGCGTAGAATTCTCCAGTAGAAATCCTCATCGCTCCTTCCGCTGCCGAGTCTTTTCGAGAATCGTATTTTTTTATCTTAAAGAGCGTTTGTTGTCGTGCTGAAATGACACAGGGTCGGCTTTGGGTAAATTTCGTAACACTATGATATTTTACAGACACTGTGTTATAATAACAGTCGAAAAACAATTAAACGTCAAAAAGAACCAAATAAAATTAACGGTACTACTATAACATATTAATAACACTGATTCAAACTGATGTAAAAATGTTGATTTTTCGCAAAACAATTCCTGTAAGATGTCGGTCATGAAAACCGGAAATAATTGCAGTTATGCGAAATCTATCTAGTTAGTATAAATAAGTTAATTATTTAATTTCAAATTAAATAGAACTAAATATATTACTGGAATAAATTCTAGAAACTGAGAATTAGTGATGTCTATTAAGTTGGATTAGCATTTACATAGTGCAACATTCCGACTAAGCTCATATTTTGTTGCTATTTTGTTGCTAATTTGTGCCATCAAAAATGATTCAGACTAAGATTGAATAAGCTCTTTGGACCGGTTGTGACACCGCTAGAGCAAATAGCTTCAACAACGACAAAAGTTTTCACCAAGATACCAACACAGGTCATTAAACGTGAAATAATTAAACAAGAAGTCGAGGAGCCGCCATCAGTCAAAAGACATGAGTTGGAAGAGACAGATTATCTCGATGAAGAACCAATCGCTGAAACTAGTATGCACACCAATGATGATAATGATATGAGGTGGAGAACAAAATCTTTTACTGGGATTCCCGGTAATCTCTCTAAAGGAGCAATAGAGGACTACATGGATCAGTATCCTCCAGTTGCACACAAGTATCTTGAAGATTATATTAGTACAAGCGATGACATTGACAACATATATGGACTTATATATGAGGATAAGGTTGCACGTTTGAGATGGTTTCTAGGACAAAAGGAAATTAATTTCAGTCGTAGTTATCGTTGATGGGTTACAGTTTCGAGGTACTCCAGGGTTATATCAACTAATAGTCACCTGATTATGCTCCCGATGATTTAGAAGCATACTGAAAAGTGTTGGTAATGACATTAGCACATAAGAATTCAGAAGGTCGTTTGAAAGCTTCAAACCTATATAAATATACTGAAATTATAAAGCCAATGTTTCCTCCTTTGACAAAGAAGCAACGTTTTACTGGAACGCGTATGAAGTTAACTTACAATAACAATCCAATGGAGTACGTCAGCTGGGATGATCCCAACGGATTGTTTTAACAGCTAAAACTACTGATTGCATCCAAGGAAGCAGGCAACACGTTTGATGGCAACGAAATAATTGCCATTATAAATGAACTTAAAGAAGCTAATATTATCTGAGATAAATAAATTTTGAAATTGAAAGTCTATATTATTCTTTATCCTATGGCAAACATGTCAGTTTCACGATGACTTTACCGCGGACCAATGTTAAAATACCGACGAAAGCCATGGATGCCACCAACAAGCAGTACGTTGATAAGGAAACAGCAAACGGACTTCAACAACTACGTAGTGATTTTCAAATAGCCTTCAGCAACTACACTGGTGAAGTTCAGCAAACCTTATATAAGTCTAAGCAAAACCAAAGTTTAGCGATGAACGCATGTTGAAAACCGAACAAGCTATGGAAACCCAAGTACATAATAGATCGCTTTTCATTTCAAAATAAAATACAAAAGAAGCTGAATTAAAATGTGTCAGCAAAGACTAAAAGGAAACCATGACCAAATTTGAAGCGTCGTTTAATGACAACCGCATATCTCAGCAAAAACGTATAAATGAACTGGAACTTTCTATGAAACAAGCTCCTAAAGGTGGTGATGCAGCAGAAGTATTAAATATTTTTCGAAAAGATAAAGCTAAATATCTTTTTCTGACCTAACAGAACTTAAAAACAAGATTACTAAAGTAGTGCCTGACCTATACCGAGATATGCAAAGACTACATGATGATAATGCAAATCAAATGTTCACTTACCACATCACCAGACCCATCAGACATAAAAGCAAAGTGGCGTTTGAGTGCAGACTTGAGACATTCAAAGACTGGCCTATTGCCAGAAAGCAGACACCGACAAAGCTTGTCAACGCTGGCATTTTTTACACGGGATATGGTGATAGGATCACTTGTCATTGCTGTGGCTTAGAGCTCTAGAATATCTTACCTTAGAGCTCTAGAATATCTTACCTTATGATGATATTACTGAACTTCATAAAAAGGGTTCCGCTAAATGTTTATTGCTTATAGACTGCCTCCCAAATCTCTATTCTGACTCTAATAATAATATTTGTACAATTTGCTTAACTAATGAAATGACGAGTGTTTTTATGCCATGTATAGAATTTGCTAGTTGCTTTGATTGTTCTTTTAATATAGATCATTGTTGTATATGTAGACAGAAAATTGTAGGATATTTAAAAATATATGTATGCTAAAAATAAAAATGCGAATTTGAACATATTTTGTTTTAGTTAAACATATAATACAAGATATATACAATAACAACAAATAACACATACTTATGGAATTATTATACAAGTACATAAACTGTTACTTTTATGTTTTTTGGGCAATAACACCACAATAGAAATAAAACGACGTATATTGCAGGAATACCAAACGTTTCAAAGTCTATTCTGACTTCGTTGTCAATGGCTTTATATTTATTGATGTAGATTGCAAAATGAAAATTTGATTTCATTTTGCAACGAAGTTAGAATAGACTTTTGAAACGTTTGGTATTCCTGCAATATACGTCGTTTTATTTCTATTGCGGTGTTATTGCCCAAAAACAAAAGTAATTAAGTATATGCCACAAACAACGTTTAGAAGACAATACATAAACTGTTTTATTCTGGGTTGGTAATTTGTTGGGCGTCGTTGGAAATCTCCATGGCAACGTTTTTATTTATGATGGATTCTATATTATTAACCAGGTTAGAATCACACAATGGCTCAAGAGAATGGTGCTGATTGCGCAGTGTGTTGCCTCTAGCTAAGTATTTGAAGTTCCCAAGTCGAAACATGAGAGCGTTACCTACAACTACAGGGTGGGAGATATTGTACCACTCTTTAACTAGCTGAGCATTAATATTTTTCTTCAGCACTATCTTTATAGCTGCATGGAAGGACTCTCGCTGCCTGCGTATGAGGTACCATTCGCTCTTACGAAGTGCCAACAGAGCCATACATCTCTGTTTTTGTAGTTGATGAACTTTGGAGCTACTCGATGGACTACGTCTTTCCTCAAGCATTTCATTACCTGAGACTGTATTTTGTTAAAAATCACGTTCAGAACCTCTCGATGACGTTCCAATGCCTTGACAGATACTTCTTCTAGTTGAACTCGATGCAGTTCGGCTTTGGCCCTTCCTCAGCTCGAATACGTTCCTTTCCAGCCAACTCGTTCCTCATCAGCTCGCATACGATCTCGATCTGCTTTGTTTCTCTCTTCTTCGGCTTGCAATCGTTCTTTTTGCATTTGATTCATCTCAGCATTAGCGGTATTCATTAATTGTAGCATTAGACTTTTAAGTTCGTTTATCTCAGTCATCAAATGCTCGTTTTGTGCAGAAATTAGGTCGTTATGTGCAGAAAGTTGCTTGATAGGCATTTCTTCGTGATACTTGTCGTACCTGATAAATTTCATAGAGATGCGTTTTATTAAAGTATAGAGGATGCAATTTCTGTGACCTTGTTAGTCTGAAATTAGTAGACAATGTAACTCGTATTATCCGCAGGCGCCACCTTATCATGTGGCGATTAAAGTTGATAAGGGATGACCTTGTAAATTTTCCCACGCTCAAGTCCGGCCAATCCTGCTTAAATACAATAAATTTAAAAAATTAGAACATATCCCTGATTTGCTGTTTTGTACACCACTCATTTGGAATAACTTAAAGTGAAAGTAAAAATTATTAGTTAAGGTAGAAATCACCTTTCATCTACAGTCAGAGAAACTTGAGAAAATTATATTTTTTCAAGCGAAAAGAACACAAAATTATTATGTACAAAATAAATAAACAATATATTCTCAAGTTTCTTCATTTCATCTTCTGCTGTTTGTCCAAATATATGTTTCATTTGGAGATTTTACTTCATATTTAACTCATTCATTTGTATTTTTGAATATTTCAGAATACTGATGAATGTTACTTGGTGAAAACTCATTTTAATTTTTTATTAAAATAAACACACTTAGGTAATTTTACTTATATTTATTTGCTAATGACAATATTGTTTCACGAAGTTACAGGCTGCTTCAGAATACAAAGTAGAACTAAATGATAAATACCTAAAACTATTACAAGGAAATATAGGGATGCAATTACACAGCTATTAAGAGGATTATTGGAATTATGGAATATTTAAGCAGGTAGGAGGGAATACCAGTGTGAAGAAACAACAAATTATTGGAATCGATGGGTTTAAATGAAATAAATTAGACCTGTAATGAGTTTATATAATTCTAGAGATGAATTGGTTTCGGTTTGAGCGATTAAGAGGTAATATATATATATATATATATATATATATATATATATATATATATATAAAAGATATAATTTTTTTGCTGTAAATGTAATATTTGAAACGTATTCTGCAGTACATGATTTTCATTCAATAATTGGTCGGTAAAGGTTGAATAATTGTGGCTCACAAAAACTTTGGTATGTTCACCCCAAATAGTCTTGAAAGATCTTCCCTTATGACCGAGGTAGAAATTAGGGCAACAATCAAATGTCAACTTATAGAAACCCGAGTTGTTATTTTGTTAATTTGATCTTTATTGTTTTTATGTTTTCCTAAGTTGTTATCCGTTTTAAAAGTTGTATGAATGTTTAATAAAAACTGGGCTATTTTTTGAGAGGAAGAACTGATAAATGTGATACTTTGATACAATTTGGGATGGATATTTTTATTCAGTTTTTTGGTTAACATGTGGGTTATAACCATTATTGACAGCAATACATTTTATTCTCCATAGTTCTGTATCAAAGTGAGTATTTGATAATGAAATGGTATAACAAATCCCCTCACTTAAACTTGGGAAAATTTTCAAGGTCACGTCTTCTTACTCGAGATGATTCCTGGTGAATCCGGGTACGATGCCCCGCCTGCTTATTAAGTAACAGGGCTAGGGGCCACGCTATTGGTCAGAGAGACGTGACGTAATCGCTCCTATTGTTGGTGACGCGAGTGTTGCGAGTACAAAGCCATAGAAGTTGTAAACCACGCCCCATTAAAGCGCTCTTATTGATCAATTTGTCAACGCCTTCCAGTAAAGAGCTTTCATTGGTCCTCGCTCAACCGAGTCAGGCTCTCATTTGTCAATTTGCTCTGTTGAAACTGGCCAAATTCCAACGACCAACGATCTCCGAAAACAATTTAGGTAGCGCAGTCATTGGGAATCACTTAGTATATGTGCCAACAAGGCTATTTTGTATAATTGTTCTAATACTTGATAATATGTTGACTGAAATGTGTTTAAGACCGCCGAAACATAGTAATGCCACTCACCAGCAACAATAGAGATCGGGTGGCTAAGGGCTAACATACCGTCCGAGACAAAATTATATTTGGCAGAGTCCATGTACCCCGTATTCATATGGCTAACTGATCGTACCGATCGGCCCCTCTGTTGGCGAGCAGACAAAGGTCAAACGCAGCACATATAGAAGAGAGAGTCCTCTGTTTATGAACGTCAAATAGTAATACTTTTTCTCACCAGTGGTCGCTGTTGTTCTAGTGGTTGACAGCAAGCGAGATGACCGCAACAAAACTTATTTGTACTAACAATCAACATGACATCACATACCAATCAGTGTGCTCATAAGAACAGAGGCCGTAAGGGTGCTGTTTCCGCGGGATCCTGTATAGAAGATAGGAGGTGTAAACATAATGGGAAGATAACGCAGGGTTAGCCCAACCCCCACAAAAGTCAGACAACGACAGCATTTGGCTAAACAAGTATAGACAAACAATTAACAACTAACTGATAAACGATTAGCTGGAAATGGGAGTGTTGAAACGGGAATGCTAGAAACGGGATAATGGGAACAGGAATGATGGAAGTGACTTGGCGGGAACAACAATCCTGAAAGTTGTTTTTAGGGCATGCGCAGTGATGACATGGTGGTTTATAAACATGACCAGTATAGTTGTATGGATGTTAGACATGTGCAGTGATGTTGTATGGATATTGGCAGTGATGTTGTGCGACTGTTAGACATGCGCAGTGATGTTGTATATGGATTTTAGACATGCGCAGTGATATTGTGTGAGTGTTAGACACGCGCCACTGCGTGGATGTTGTGTGGGTGTTAGACTGCGCAGCGATATTGTGTTAGTAATAGACATGCGCAGTGATGTTGTGTGTGTGCTAGACATACGCAATCATGTTGCGTGGATGATAGACAGGCGCAGTGATGTTGTCTGAGTGTATAACAAGATCAGTAATGTTGTGTGAGTGTTAGATATGTTAATAAGTACATTGTATGGAATTAAAAGGTTCTCTCGCATTATTTATCCCACATCTTTCCATCTTTACTATTGTACAGATCCCTAAGTTGTCTGAAGCTGATGTACCACTCTATAGAAATACAGTAAGACTGATCCAAACATCAAGCATACAAAGTTTGAAACCAAGATCTCCATGTTGCCGTCTAATTCGACATTACCTCTATAGGTATCAAGCCCCGCTCCAGCTTCCTCTGCCGTCGCAATCATAGGACTGGGGGAACGGTCCAAAGCGTTGGATTTCGTTGTCTGTTGGTTATAGTATGTGAGACTAGAAGATTGACAGGCAAGACTGGAAAACATGAATTCAAGGAACGGTCCTAACGGCGGGTTCCGTTGGCAGTTGGTTATTACATGGAATTCAAATGAATTGTTCTAACTGTTAGATTCCGTAGTCCTTTGGTAATCCCACGACAGGAACGGGAGACCAGGAATTCAACAAACGGTCCTAATGCTTGTATTTCGTTAGCTGGTCTTGATTACGAGGGATAGTAGATGGTAGGTGGTACCGGTAGGAGCGGGGATATGAAAGCAGGTATAATAGAATGGGTAGGTGTCGTAGAATAGTAACGAAACAGAATGAATATGAGTTTTGAAGTTTGCATGATTGGTACAGGATAGCGGGAAACGGACAAACTATCTACTGGACCCTGTCTGGATGATTGGTTGCATACGTTATGTTGCCTTTGGCCGGTAGAAATGATGACGGAAAAAAATATGAAAGAATTCAAGCAATTGTTTTTAAGTATATAACTCATAGGGTCGTTAAACAGTTAGCAAACAATTTTTGTAATTTTCATTTAAATTTATTTGCTATTGACAATTGTCTCACCAGGTTACTGACTTCATCAGAATACAAAGTAGAACTAAATGCTAAATGCCTAAAGCTATTACAAAGAAATATAGGCATGCAATTAGAGAGCTATTTAGAGGATTATTGAAGCAGGTAGGACGGATTATTACTATGAAGAAAGAACAAAATATTGAAATTGAGCCGTTTAAATAGATTAAATTATGCCTGTATGAGTTTATATAATTCTATTGAAAATATTAAGTAATGGGGATGAATTGGTTTCGGTTTGGTCAATTAAGAGGTATGGTGAGTTTTTGATTTTGTCAATTTCTAATGACTCTAAAAGATATAATTTTTTACTTTTTTCTTGTAAATGTAATACTTTGAACTTATTCTGAGGTACATGATTTTCATTCAATAAATGGTCGGCAAAGGTTGACTTATAATTGTGGCACTCAAAAGCTTCTTGTCTTGAATGATCTTCCCGTATGACCGAAGTAGAAACTAGAGCAACTACTACATGTCAACTTATAGACACCCGAGTTGTTATTTTTGTTAATTTTATTTTCGTTGCTTCTTATATGTTTTGTTATCCGTTTTAAGAGCTGTATGAATGTTCCTATTTAATAAATATTGAACTATTTTTTGAGAGGGAGAACCGATAAATGTGATACTTATGATTATGATGAGTATAATAATGGGTAGGAGGATATACTTCATCTAAAGCCTTTTTATTTATTTTTTTAGTTAACATGTTGTCCATAATTTGAGGGTTATAACTATTATTGACAGCAATATATTTTATTCTGTGTAGTTCTGTATCAATGTGAGTTTTTGATAGTGGGATGGTAACCAATCTGTGTATCATACTGTTATAACCTCCGTGGATTAATCTGGTAGTTCACACAGCGTCCAGATAGATAGTTCTTGCTCATTTTGAAGACTCCAGAAATTGATGTTTTTATGTTCTTTCGCCAGGGACGGAGTGGATAACTTTTATAATACTACTCTCCCTTTAATTCTGATCGTCCCTATCAGGAACATCCGCTCCATGCTAGGGATCGAGTAAATCTAAATGGACCACCTTCAACTTAGCCCTGGATTTTCAACAGATACGGTAGGCGACATCATTAATGCTCTTGACCACCTCGCATGGACCATCGCAGGCGGGTGTAAGCTTTGGTGATTTACGATTGCTCCGTTGGGGGTTGTACAGCCAGACTTTGTCCCTCTCTTGAAACCCGACTGAATTGGCCTTGAGGTCATAACGCGTCTTCATCCAGTCAGTGGTGGCCAACAACTGCGTTCGGGCTAATTTTTGTATTACCAGCATGTTATGTCGGAGCTGGTCGGCATAATTGTTGATGACTTGGGAAGGTTCTTCGGGGGAGCCAAAAGCCAAATGGCATCAACTTGCGATACTATTTGCATTAATTGTTCAAATTGCACTTGTTGTTTTTTTTTGAAATTTTAAATTCATTTTGTCTCATCAATTCAGTTTGATTTCGTTTTTCTTCTAGTAATTTAAATTCCGAAAATAATCCCTCAATTAAATTTTGTTGTTCGCTTTTCATCGTAATGACAAGATTTTGTTGTTCGCTTTTTATCGTAGAAATAAGATTTTGTTGTTTTTCTTCCATGGCAGTGACAAGATTTTCTTCTTTGTTGTTTCTTCTTCTTCTCACGATTTTCCAGGATCTGAGCTATTTTTTCTTCTAGTCCATCCGTAACGTGTTTGAATATTTTTTTTGGTAGTCTCGTCCATTTTACCTTTTCCATACTACTTGTTGTGGCCATAAATCAATTTATGATTTTATCTTCACTTAATCCTTCACTTCTGATCACCAAATTGTAATAAACTCCGTGGGTTCAATTATAATTGATATTTAATAAAACAAATAATCAGTTCACTTTCTAGAAATTTTATTCACACGTAAACATCAAAAATTCTCAACAGCTGATTCTAATACAATAACATCGAAACCATAACAATAGGTAAACTCTACTAACTAACCTCTGAAATTAATAGCCTCTTACGCCGAATAATCTGGTAGTTCGCACAGCGTCCAGATTGATTCTTGCTCATTTTGAAGACTCTAAAAATTGACGTTTTTATGTTCTTTCGCCAGAGTGGATAACTTTTATAACAATACTATGGTATGCTGCAAGTTTGTGTTGAACAGAATGGTGTGAACTATTGTAGATTGTAAGGTCTGTGTGTGAAGGTTTATGATAAATGGAAAGGGTATGTTTATTGTTATGTCTATTGATGGTTAAGTCAAGGAAATTTAATGTATTGTCGGTCTCAGTTACCATGGTGAATTTTATGTTAGGGAGGATTTGATTTATGCAGTTATGGACTAACTATAATTGTCTATAAGTACCAGTAAAACAAGCAAAAATCTTGTCAACATATCGATACCAATATAGGATTTTACTGTTTAGATTATATTTGAAAATCAGTAATTCTATGTTATTCATAAATATTTAGGTACTTACAAACAATTCAATAGAATCAGGTAAGCGTAAGTTTAAGTTACCTACTATTGTATTTAAAAGGTTTGTTGGAAATATTATTAATTGGTTACCGTTTAGTCTCAATTTAAGAAGGTTCATGATGATCCTGACATTGAATACTTTATTCAGGCAACGTTACTAGGTAGTCGAGCCAGACTGCTAGTGGAAAGTTTTCCAGCTCTTGACACAAACTATGAAAGCATGATTACATGATTGCAAGTACGGTTTGGTTGAGAAGATTTGCAAATTGAAGTCTACATCAGAGAATTGTTAAAACTGTGATGTGGCTTCCTTGTATGATGGAATCAAGACTCAGTTGAGATCTCTGAAGACTCTGGGAATTTCTCCAGATAAATATGCTATCATTTTGTTTCCACTCATTGAGTCATGTTTACCCACCGATTTGTTGAGAATTTGGCAACGATCTTCGGTTGTTTCTGAAATAAGCACCTCAAATGTTGTTACATTGGAAGTTCGACTTAAGGGTCGCATGAATTTTCTTAGAAATGAGGTTGAAAATGAACAACGAGCTGCAGAAGGTTGCGGGTTCTGTAAAGAAAACAAATCTGTAGGGTCCAATGGATATGCCAGTAAGAAAGTTAAGCAGGTTTCTCAAATTTTCAGCTTCAGGTTTGATTAATATTGCAGGAAACAAATGTGTGTTTTGTGATAAGCGTCATGAGAGTTTTAGATGTTTTAAATTTCATCAGTTGTCATTAAATCAAAAAAGAGACATTTTGTTTGAAAAGAAGGAATGTTTTCGTTGTCTCAAAACTGGACATTCATCAAAAAGGTGTAGAGAAAGATTAAAATGTATTACTTGCCTGCTTGAAAATCAGTAGAATTGAGTCCCGAAGAAGGTAGTATTAAAGTAAGTTTTGAGGAAACTGCACAAAAATCTGAAGATAAATCTCTGATGAACTGTACAAAAACTCATGTGTTTCTGCAAACTCTAATGATGTGAATGAATGGTGATAATGGGCCAATAATGATTGTCGTCTAAATGTTATTCATGACATGTTCTTGATTATTTTTATGTTTTCTTAGGAATAACACCACAATTGCAATAAAAAGCTGTATATTGAAAGAAATTAACAAAAGTTCCAAAGTCGATTCTGACTTCGTTGTCAATGGCTTTAAAATATGTAATGAAAATGTAAATTGCAAATTGAATGTTTGACAACGAAGTCAGAATCGACTTTGAAACGTTTGGTATTTTCTTTCAATATTCAGCTATTTATTTCAATTATGTACCAAGAATAGTCTGGGGATTAATTGACACTGGGAGTTAGAGGTCTTACATTTTAGGGAGTAGCGCTAGACAACTAAGTCTTAAGCCAGAATGCAAACAAAAATTCCTTCATGGTTTGTTTGGAGGAATGGAGGTGAAACAAGAGCACAACTGTTATGATATTGAGGTGAGTCATGAAGGTCATACATGTTGCTTGGAAGTTTTTGATCAGCCTAATATATGCAGCAATATATCTCCGATATTTGATGGTAGTTTGATGGAGGAACTTAGACATTTGACTCAACTATTTGCATTCTGTCATTAACTGTTTCATTAACTTGTGCTTGCATTTGCATTAATTGTTCAAATTTCAGTTGTCTTCAGTTTCCTGTCGTTTTAATTCAATTTGATCTTGTTTCTCTTCAAATACTTTAAAATTATTTTGTCGTTTTTCTTTTAGTATTTTAAATTCATTTTGTCTGTGTTCATCTAATAATTTAAATTCGTTTTGTCGTTTTAATTATAATATAATTATATTTTGTTGTTCACTTTTTATCGTAGTGACAAGATTTTCTAATTCTATTTTACGTTTTTCATCAAAACATTTTACTAACCTCTGTTGAATTTCTTCTTGATGTTGTTTCTCCTTCTTGTCACGTTTTTCTAGAATCTGGGCTATTTTTTTGTCATCTCTCGCAATAAATTTTGTCTTTATTGAAAGTATTTGATGAAACCCTGATCGGATAAAGGTGGTAAAGGGTGTAAATCTCAGGATCAACTAAAGGAATTTTTAGTACAAAAATGATTTTGGTGTTGATTTGAAAAGCTATCAATTCTATCAAATCAATGTACAGATCAACATTTGAACTGTAAATAGGAAGTGGTAAATTATTTTCATGTAGTGACTGAGAAATCTGTTGAAGGGGATCGACCAAATCCACCATCGAGCTATGTAAAATTTTCAACCGGGCGAAAGAGACTGCAGTTAAAATATCATCTAGAATGTTTTCGATAAATATGTAACTCTCCATTAGGCTTTCACACAGATCCACGATATTGATTTGAAATTCATGAAAATCAAGATCATTTGAAATGTATAAAATTGACTGCCTTATTTTTTCAATGTTATTCGAGAATAGTTTCTACTCGGATTGAAATTTTTGTAATTTTGAGGCTCGTATTGACTGAGGTTGTTACAGATATTTGTTTCTTTACTAAGTCCTGAATTTGATGTTGGTCTTTAGTAATTTTAGTTATACACTCATTTATGTTTTCACCATCTGTTGCTTCTAAGTTTCCTGAAATAGCTTTCCAAACTGATACCAGTCCGTTAATAAGTCCGCGTTTTCTTCTGTTAGTAGGATAAGTTTGAGTGTCAGCGAAAATGTCTGTATATTTAGAGTTAACGGATTTAGAAATTTGTTTCAAGAGGCTAACATTTCTGAAGACGCGAGATGTAAGACCGATATCTAGGATTTTCGAGAGAATTAGCACACAAAAGTTCCGAATCTGGAGCCGTTCCGTGTAATTGCTGTTGTCCCTTAACTCCTAGGACCGAATGTCACGATAAAATTTTTCAGGTTACTTCATCTGTCAGAGATATTGAATACTCTCTTCGAGGTGGCATTCCTTTGTACGCAAGAGAATATTGTAATGGAATTAGAATAGCCATAAATAAAAATGAAATGCAATCTATAAAACATATTCAAAAAGTAGACCGTATATTGGAAGTATACTGGTCATGAAAATGTTGGTTGCCTAACGATCAGTTACATTTATTGGGAAAAAGACTAATAAATTAATTATAATTGAAAATTCTGTGTTAGTAGTTGAAAAGAATAAACTGAGATTCAAGTGTTATAATATAAAAGGCTTAGCAAAACCATTTATTCAATAAAAAGCCAGTACAACTTTTGAATTTCATTCTCGATAAACATGCCATTTCAACATGCCAGCAAAAATGAGCAATAAATTGTAAGTAAAGCTCTCTGCATATTGGAAAAGAGAATATATGTGTAATATGTATTGTAATTAATGTTAGTTTAATAATAATTAAACTGTAAATACTCACAATTACTTATACAAGGTAACTGAAAAGCTTTGGTCACGCATCTTGTAACGAGTATGCACATTTTGTGATATAGATCCATAGGAGTCTTTGTAAACTGCCAGGAAAACATTAAAAAAATCCATGCTAGCGAACTAAAACAATATTAATTAGTAAAAGCACATACAGTTACAAAAGTACAAACTTAATTTAAAAGTAAAGCATCATATAGATAGAATTCAGGAATATTAAAATGTCAATATCTATTAAAATTATGAACAAAAATAAAAGAAAATTATTCCATGAACATTAGGGATAATAAGGAAAAGATTATTATAACTTAAATTTCAATCAATAAAGAATTTGAGGTAAAGTTATGTAAAGCATAAAAAGAATTTGAAAGGTAAATGACCTTGAAAAAAGAATATCAATTTATAAACAAACTAAGCATTTAAATTAAATTTTATAAGAATTAAAAAGTTCTTAAAATAAAACAAGCTATCAGAAAAATATCATAATAAAAAGGGAAAATAATTTTTTTATTTCTTATGGAAAAACACATGGGCTAAATAAATTGAATGACCCATAAAAATAACGCAACAAAACAATTGAATAGGTAGCCGATTGAGTGACCGGGGAAGATAAAACGAAAATATCAGTCATTTGTTTTGAAATTATTTTATAAGCTTACGTTTGGATAGGTAGAGCTCTTTTTAGTTCCAGACATTGATGAAAATAAGTCAAAGTGCATGTATGTGTTTTCTTTGCAATGGCCTCGGTGTTGTAAATAGAGGTTAAGTTATTTAAAAAGTGCGGTTAAGTAAACTGTCAGAACGTTTCTGTTGAAATCGAGAGTGAAGGTGGATAAAAGTACACAAGTAGTGAACAATTGTTCACTGCTAGTGAACAATTAAGGCGAAGTGTTTATGTGACCAGCCAAGAGGACAATTATGATGGAATTTTAAATGATAAATGGAATATATAAACAAAGATTGCAAATATTAAATTATTATTTAAATAAATATGGAATGGGAAACAATAATAAAATTTAAGTTTTATAAATTATATATAAACAAAGATGGCGTATATTGAATTAGAAAATACAAGTTTAAATGGACAAGGAACAAAAATGGAACTAATGGACTTTAATCAAGAAAAGGACTTAAGGTTAGTGAAACAAGGATTGGTTAATTTTTGTAACAAATGATTTATGTTTGTGTTATTTAATTAATATTAGGAATAATAAATTTTAATTTAATATATAATAATATGCAAAGAGAAATTTCTCAAAATATTTAATAGTTAGCAAGGATTTAGTTTGTTTATTTTAAATTTGTTGTTTAAATGTGTTGATAATTTTGTCTTGTTGATTAATAAAAATTGTTGTTAAAAATTGAGATTCAGAGGTTGTGCAAAGTTATTTAAGTGAACCAAAATAGCATTTGAATACATAGAGATTCATCTAAATTTTCAATAAAAGTTTCAATTTATCAAAATAAAAAGAAAAAGAATTAAAAAAAAAGGTTTTGAATAAAAACAAATATAACAATAAAATGGTGCCAAATAAATGTAATAGTGAAGGAAGCAGTGAAGTTAAAAAAAATGTGTAAGTATCAAATTTAATCTTGTAACCTGTGGAACCACCTTGAGGGAAGAGCATGTATACAATTATAAAACCCTGAGAGAATAATAAATTAATCATATAAATCATATAAAATATAATCAAAAAATGAATTATAAAAAAGTAAATAAAAATAAATTAATAAACAAAATAAATTAAATTAAAAATTAAAACAAATTGGCGAACCCAACTTGTGGCTCAGAAACAGGCTCTCTCAAATAAAATAAATTGTTGAACCAAAGTAAATCTTTGGATCGTTTGAAAATATAAAATTTAAAATTATAATAAAATAAAATTAAAACGAGTGGCTAAACCGCAGATTCTTTCTTCTGTCTTGAAATTTGAGTTGTCAATTTAAATAAACAAAATTGATGAATAAATAATTGAATTTGAATAAGTGGGATAAATAACAAATAAATAAAAAGATGCCAAATAAAAGGAAGACAAGGTCACAAAAGGAAAAATCAGAAGAAATAATGGAGGAAATCATGGAACATAGTGAAGTTGAAGAAATGGAAAGAGAGGAAATAGTAGAAATGCAAATCCATCAGGAAGAAGATATGGTAGAAATAGAACAAAGAACAGGTGAAGAGGAAAAAGTACAGGAAGATCAACAAGAAGTAAATGAAGAACAGGAACAAATAGGAAATTCTCAACTATAATCGGAGGTTGATATGAGAAACATTCTTATGAGCATACAAATGTTAATAGAAGAAAATGCAAAGAAATTGTATGAAAATACCAAGAGATTGGAAGAAAACAAAGAAGAATTGAAGAAAGAGTTAGCAAAGAAATTTGAGGAGAATAAGAATGAAATGCAGAAATTAGAAATAAAATTAACAAAGAAGACACAAGAAGTAGAAAAAAGAATAAACAACAAAATAGAAATAGAAAGAGTTGAAAGACAATCACAAATAGAAAATTTAGAAAACAATGTAGATAGAAAATTCCAAGATGTGGAAAATAGAATGCAAGAAAATGAACAACAGGTTTATGCTATTGGAGTAAAATGGGAAGAGGCTTTAACAAGTTATGGCGAGGTAATAGACAATAAATTGTTAGAAAACGAAAAACAATTAAATGAAAAATGCAACATACAATTTAGGAGATTAGAAGAAACAAAGATGAACAACAATGCCTGTAATTCAAGTATAATTCAAGAAATAGGAATTAAATTCAGTGGAAGAAATTCAATACTACACCCAAGTGTATTTTTTAAAACCATGAAAAGCCAATTCAGTAATTGTATGAGTTTCGAAGAAACGAAGATGAGGATGAGACCATATTTAGTGGAAAGAGCGGGAATATGGTATGCATCTGTAGAAAACGACATGGGAACATTCGAGGACTTTGAAAGAATGTATATAGATTATTTCTGGGGAGAAAACCAACAGGCCATCTTCAATTATACTTTGGCAAATATGTTCCAAGGAAGAGTAATATGGTTGAATACGCACTCAAGCTGGTTACATCAGCCAAATATTTAACACCACCGATGAGAGAAGAGGAAATAGTGCTAAAAATTGCCAGACATTTTGAAGAAGGGGTATCAGAGACAATCACAGTACAAAACATCAGGACAGTTAACCAATTCATAAATTATTTAAATAGAATACAAAGAACTAGAAGAAATGGAAATCAAGAAAATAACAGAAAACCAGAAAGAGAAAGAAATACACAAAGAAACAACAATTCATACAACAGATTTGAAAATAATTATAATTATAACAGTAATAGAAGATTTAATTCATTTAATAACAATAGAGATAACAGAAATCAGGAAAATTATGGAAGATATAATAATAATAGAAGTAATGGAAATTCAAAGCAAGGATGGATAGACAGAAATAGATATATTGATAGGGAACGGTCAAGAGAATAAAATAGAAATCAAAATGAAAGGAATAATTTACAAAATCAAAATAGAAGAATGAATAATTTAAGGAGAAGGACAAGTGAAGAGGATAGAGAGAATAGAAGAGAAAGAAATATAAACGTAAATGCACAAAGAAATCAAAGTTGTGAAAGAAATGAAAGACATAGAGAAGAAAACCCCAGGAACTTCTCAAGAAAACTCCCAGACAAATTTTTGATAAGGCAGGATACTGAAACAAACAATGTAAATAGTAGTTATAAGTTAAGAGGCAAGGTGAACAACCAAGTTTGTATATATCAACTTCATCGTGAATTTATAAAGCCAGAAGAACAACAAGAGCTAAGAGGTGAAAAAAATGACTTAATATTTATAAAAGGAATAATAAATGAAAATGAGGTTAAATTGTTAATTGACACGGGTTCAGAGGCGAGCATATTAAATGAAGAAATAGCTGAGAAAATAAAGATTAAAGAAGAAGATAAAATGAAAATATAGAAAGTAAACATAATATCTGCTAACAATAGAAAATTATTTGAAACAAACACAATGGTAAGAACAAAAGTAGAAATTGGGAAAGAAAAATTGGATATGGAATTTATAGTGGGAAAGAACATACACTACCATGGAATAATTGGAATGGACATATTAAGGAAATATTCAACAGAGATATTAATTGAAAAAGGAATAATAATAATGCAGGATAATAGGATTGCCATTGAGAAGGAAGTTATAGAAGAAAGTGGGAATGAAGTTGTGAATAATGCCATTAAGGACAAGAGATCCAATGGTAAAATAAAGTATAAAAATAATGTAAATGAAAAAGATGAAAAGCTCATGGTAAATGTAGAAAAGGGTGAAGATGAAATAGATTGTCCAAAAAAGGAAAGAAAAAGTGTATTAAAAATCCTGAAGAAATATAAAGAATTAATCTCTGAAGAACATAGAGTAGCAGAAAAATACGTACATAGAATCCAAGTAAAAGATATAGATCATTTCAAAGTAAGAACCTATCCAATCCCATAGAACTACAAAAATAAATTAAAGGAGGAAATTTAAAAATATGTTAGAAGTAGATATAAAAGAAAAGTCAACATCCAGCTATATAAACCCGATTGTTATAGTTAAAAAAATAATGGAGAATTAAGATTGTGCTTAGATGCAAAAAACATAAATAAATTTAGCATACCTCAATATGAAGCCCCAATTACCATTGATCCAATATTTAGCAGAATCAAAAATGCTAAAGTGTTTACAAAGTTAGACCTGAGGAATAGTTTTTGGCTTATTCCATTAGAAGAACATTCACGAGATTATACAGGTTTTCAGATAGATGGAGTAATATACAGATTTAAAGTTGTTACATTCGGTATCCAAAGTCTATTAAAATATAAGCAAATTCAATTAATAAGTCAAAAATTGCAGGTTAAATTTCAAAATAATCTTTTGCTGAAAACTAACTAACTTCATCAAAATGGTTATTTTGCAATGGGGAAATTGTAATGGAATTAGAATAGCCATAAATAAAAATGAAATGCAATCTATAAAACACATTCAAAAAGTAGACCGTATATTGGAAGTATACTGGTCATGAAAATGTTGGTTGCCTAACGATCAGTTACATTTATTGGGAAAAACACTAATAAATTAATTATAATTGAAAATTCTGTGTTAGTAATTGAAAAGAATAAACTGACATTCAAGTGTTATAATATAAAAGGCTTAGCAAAATCATTTATTCAATAAAAAGCCAGTACAACTTTTGAATTTCATTCTCGATAAACATGCCATTTCAACATGCCAGCAAAAATGAGCAATAAATTGTAAGTAAAGCTCTCTGCATATTGGAAAAGAGAATATATGTGTAATATGTATTGTAATTAATGTTAGTTTAATAATAATTAAACTGTAAATACTCACAATTACTTATACAAGGTAACTGAAAAGCTTTGGTCACGCATCTTGTAACGAGTATGCACATTTTGTGAAATAGATCCATAGGAGTCTTTGTAAACTGCCAGGAAAACATAAAAATCCATGCTAGAGATCGAAAACAATATTAATTAGTAAAACTCATGCAGTTACAAAAGTACAAACTTAATTTAAAAGCAAAGCATCATATAGATAGAATTCAGGAATATTAAAATCTCAATATCTTTTAAAATTATGAACAAAAATAAAATAATATTCTTCCATAAACATTAGAGATAATAAGGAAAATATTATTATATATTTATTTCAATCAATAAAGAATTTGAGGTAAAGTTATGGAAAGCAAAACAAGAATTTGAAAGGTAAATGACCTTGTAAACAGAATGTCAATTTATAAACAAACAAAGCATTTAAATGAAATTTTACAAGAATTAAAAAGTTCTTAAAATAAAACAAGCCATCAGAAAAATATCATATAAAAAGGGAAAAAGAAAATTTTTATTTCTTATGGAAAAACACATGGGCTAACTAAATTGAATGACCGTAAAAATAACGCAAAACAGTTGAATAGGTAGCCGATTGTGTGACCGGGGAAGATAAAACGAAATTATCAGTCATTTGTTTTGAAATTATTATATAAGCTTACGTTTGGATAGGCAAAGCTGTTTTTAGTTCCATAAATTGATGAAAATAAGTCAAAGTGCATGTATGTGTTTTCTTTGCAATGGCCTTGGTGTTGTAAATAGGGGTTAAGTTAGTTAAAAAGTGTGGTTAAGTAAACTGTTAGAATGTTTCTGTTGAAATCGAGAGTGGAGGTGGATAAAAGTACACAAGTAGTGAACAATTAAGGCGAAGTGTATATGTGACCACCCAAGAGGACAATTATGATGGAATTTTAAATGATAAATGGAATATATAAACATAGATGCCAAATATTGAATTATTGTTTAAATAAATATGGAATGGGAAACAATAACAAAATTTAATTTTTATAAATTATATATAAACAAAGATGGCGAATATTGAATTATTGTTTAAATAAATATGGAATGGGAAACAATGATAAAAAATTATTTTTTTATAAATTAGAAAATAAAAGTTTAAATGGAAAAGGAACAAAAATGGACCTAATGGACTTTAATCAAAAAAAGGACTTAAGGTTAGTGAAACAAGAATTGGTTAATTTTTTTGTAAATTAAGTAACAAATGATTTATGTTTATGTTTTTAATTAATATTAGGAATAATAAATTTTAATTTAATATATAATAGTATGCAAAGAGAAATTTCTCAAAATATTTAATAGTTCGCAAGGATTTAGTTTGTTTATTTTAAATTTGTTGTTTAAATGTGTTGATAATTTTGTCTAGTTGATTAATAAAAATTGTTGTTAAAAATTGAGATTCAAAGGTTGTGCAAAGTTATTTAAGTGAGCCTAAATAGTATTTGAATACATAGAGATTCATCTAAATTTTCAATAAACATAAAAGTTTCAATTTATCAAAATAAAAAGGAAAAGAATTAAAAAAAAGTTTTAAATAAAAACAAATATAACAATAAAATGGTGTCAAATAAATGTAATAATGAAGGACGCAGTGAAGTTAAAAAAAAATAAAAATGTGTAAGTATCATTTTAATATTGTAACCTGTGGAACTACCTTGAGGTAACAGCATGTATACAATTATAAAACCCTGAGAGAATAATAAATTAATCATTTAAATCATATAAAATATAATCATAAAAATGAATTATAAAAAAGTAAATAAAAATAAATTAATAAATACAATAAATTAATTTAAAAATTAAAACAATATATTATTTATATATTATATATAATATATATTGCTTCTGGTCAGGGAACCTTCATCAGTTGCGCTTCCCAGAACTGAATGTCTTCTCGAACACTTCTTTATGTATTTGATACATTTCGTTAAATTTGAAGACGCGAGATGTAAAACCGATATCTAGGATTTTCGAGAGAATTAGCACACAGATATTCCGAATCTGGAGCCCTTCCGTGTAATTGCTGTTCTCCTTTAACTCCTAGTACAGAATGTAACGATAAAATGTTTCAGGTTACTTCACCTGTCAGAGATATTGAATACTCTCTTCGAGGTGTCATTCCTTTGTACGCAAAAGGAATGACATCTCGAAGAGGATAGCCTAACATGTGTTTGTAATTTTGGTTTAAATGATTTTGTTCTAGTTGTGTTTTCGTTAATTGTCTCTAAAATTCGGTTTAGTATGGCGTCGTTATTTGAAATAGCACCTCTGAAAGGGCTGAGGTCTTTGAAGACAAGACGTGTCCATTTGTCGTTAGAAATTTTAAGTATGCCTTCTTCATGGACGAAAACTCCTATTGTATTGTTAACGGGTGTAAGAGAGTATTGTTGGAGGTTCACGACTGAAAACAGTGCACAGAATCTGAAAAGAAGGGATTCATTCAAAATATGGTTTTAGTCTGTCAAAGTTAATTTTACTGATTTGGTTAGTCTGTAAGTTTATAACGGTAGCAGAGTTTTTTCTTATCGCGGTAATTTCAAAAGCTCCATTGCATTTGTTTTCAGATTTGCTTTTAATCTGGGACTCTTTCACGTAAACTTTGTCGCCTACTTTGTATTCTGGTTGGTTAGTCGAAACATGTTTGTCAAATCTAACTTAAGATTTTTGTTTTTATTGGTCGGTTTTTGCGCGGGCAAGTCTATAATAGTAGTTCATTCTGTTGTTAACATATTTGAAAATGAGTTTTTCCTGATCTTATAATGTTTCGGGGGGTCTACTAGAAGTGTGCCCAAAGATAAGTTCGTAGGGCGTGAAGCCGATAGTCTTGTTTTTAGTGTTGTTGTAGCAGATAACTGCGTAGGGGAGGACGTTGAATGGATGTTCGTCCAGATGTTCAGCTGTATTTGTCCTTATCATTTCCTCTAAAGTTGCGTAAAACTTTTCGATAGAACCATTTGATTCGGGATGGTGCACACTTGAAAAGTTATATATAGTTATATGTCATATAGTTCGCACAGGTCCCTTATGAGAGTGTTATCAAATTCACGTCCATAATCACAATGGATGCGAAGAGGTATACCATAATGTTGGAAGAATATTAGGAGGGTGTTTACTACAGTTTTAGCTGTTTTGTCACCTGAGTAAATTTGGTAAGTTCGTCCCTAATAGTCAGTGCGTAGTTTCTAGTTGGATATTCAAAAATATTAATGTTGATACGTTCGAAAGGCTTTTTTGGTGTTTTAGTTATGACAAAAGGAGCACTTAAGTTTTTTCTACAGAACTCTACCTTTTGGAAAGTTTCGCAGGACTTAATAAATTGCTCTACACTTTTGATTAGTCCAGTCCAATTATACTTTTCTTTAATGCGTCGGATGGTCTCGTTAATTCCACGGTGAATGTTATTTTTGCCGCAGTGGTACTGTTGCAGTATAACGGGAATTTCGTCTTGTGAAGGAGTTATCACAATATTTTGACAAATTTTTAGTTTTACGTCTTTGTCTGCAAGTATAAAGGATAGTGTTTCAAGAATCGGTAGTTCTACGTTGTTTTTAATACAGTACGTTTCGGATTCGTCGAACTGGTCTTGGTTGTTATAGAGGATAAATGTGAGACAACTGTTTCAGGGTCAAAGAGTAAAGAGACAATTAAATATTTTCTATGCCTTACAGTTACTGCCTAGAACGTTTAGAGTGTCAGTAGTGAAGTATGGGTCTTCTTCGTAAATGTCTTCGATGATTTTGTCATGCAAGTCATTGAGTTTATTTTGCCAGAAGAAAGTGACTATTCGTTTGTGACATTTGTCTAGGAGTTGGGCGTTAGAAATTTCTATTTTTAAGTAATCGATTATCGACTCGGTTTTATATAGTTGAACAAATCGATTAAACTCTGTTATTATTCTTTCGTCATGTACATCGGGTTCTTGATCATTGTCGGAGTCTGGTTGTTCTGAGTCGGTTTCGTTATTTGCAAAAAAGTTGATTTTAGAAAGAAAGTCTGTGCATTGTTTAAAATGGTTAATTTTGATTCGGGAAAGAGCGTCAGCGTTCTGATTTACCTTGTCAGGTTTGTATTCTATCTTATAACTTATACTCTTCTAGCTTAAGGCGCCATCTGGCTAGACGACTGCCCGGATCTTTGATGGAAAAGAGCCAAGTATGCGGGCGGTGATCGCAAAGTAAAGTAAACTTTCTCCCAAAAAGATACGGTCTGTAGTGCTTGACTGTCCACACAATGGCTAGCAATTCCCGTTCGATAGTGGAGTATAGAGTGTCTGCAGCGCAGAGGGTACGGGAAGCATATGCTATAGGAAGATCTGTTCTTACTGGGCCTTGTGAGAGAATCGCTCCAATTGCAAAAGTGCTAGCATCAGTAGTGAGCAGGAATGGTTCTTGGAAATTTGGGTAGATCAAGATAGGGTCAGATACAGTTCGTTGAAGGAAGACTTGCAGTCTGCGTCGAAGATGAATTTGAGGTCTTGTAGGAGTTTTGTTAGAGGCTTCGAGATCTTAGCGAAATTGGGGATAAAACGTCGGTAATATCCGGCGAGACCAAGAAAAGATTTAACATCTTTAGAAGTTTGTGCTGAAGAAAATTCTGGATGCATTCATTCTTTGAAGGGTTTGGTTTCACTCCTTCTTGGGTGATAAGATGACCTAGTGAAGCAACTTCCTTACGAAGAAACTCACACTTGTCAGGTTGAATTTTCAAGTTTGACTGTCTAAGACGCTTAAAGACTTTTGTTAGACGGGACATATGCTCATGGATGGTTGGTGAATAAACGATAATGTCATCCATGTAAACAAGGCAACGTTCATTCTGGATGCCCAGAAGATTGTTGTCCATGACCATCTGAAAAGTAGAAAGTGCATTTTTCAATCAAATGGCATACGAACGAATTCGTAATGGCCATTGTCAACAGAGAAACCGGTCTTGGGAATGTCTTCCTCAAGGACTTCCAACTGGTGGAACCCCGGAGCGAGTTCCAGTGTCGAAAAGTATTGACACTGACCAAGGTGATCGAGGAGATCAGAAATGTTGGGCAGAGGATATTTATAGTCTACAGTTAGTTCGTTTATCTTCCTATGTCGATAACAACTCGCCACTTTTGCTTACCAGAAGCATCGAGTTTCTTGGGGACGACCCATACGGGGGAGGACGAAGGAGAAGAAGAGTGCCTGATTATGCTTTGATCAAGCATTTTGGCAATTTGAGTTTTCACTTCCTCCTTATGGACTTGAGGATATCTGTAAGATTTTGTGAAAACGGGCTTGGCATTATTCGTGTCAATGGAGTGTTTGACGGCATTAGTAAAGGTCAAACCATCGCCTTCAAGATAGAAAATATCTTCGAATTCTAATAAGAGATACGTGATAAGTTCTCGCTCTTCATCGTTTAGATGTTCTGTGCGAATTTGTTCCCTGATACTAAAGTTTCGAAGTTTAGAGAGTCAGAGCAGTCTTGTGTATTTAGATTTAGGAGAGGTTGTGTATGGTCAAGGGGTTCTAAATGAAGATCGGAAAAGTTAACAGTTTTGGGCATTACGTTTGCGTTTATTATTGAAGTCAGAAATTCTCCTTTTAAATTAATATGTACGACTGCGTTGGGAAGTCGTACTTTATCAATTACTTGTGTCGGTAAAATTGCGAAAATATTTGTAAGTTCACATTTTAGTTTGAATATTTGTTCTGTACGTGCCTGGATAGTTATTCGATTGTTATGAGTACAAGTTGGTATTTTAGTATTGGGAATGTCTGTCGGTTGTGTTTTAGGTTGATCGTGATCTGGGACTTTATGTAGAGGAATAGTTTTGAAGTTCGTTATTAACTGTTTTGATTTTAAGTCAACAATACATTCGTAATGCTCAAGAAAATCAAGACCTAATATTCCATCAAACTCAATATCTAGATTGTAGATAAAAACCTTATGCAGGTTATCTAGGGCAAATGGAATAAGACTTGATTCAGAAATAGGGATTTTCTCGTGCGCAATAACTTGGATTATCACTTTTTCGGGAAATCTTTGACGGAAATTCTTAATAGTGATTTCTTTAAAAATGGAGATACCAGCTCCGGTATCGATGAGAAGTTTGAATTTTTCGGAAGCGTCGTGTAATAAAGATTACTGTTAAAAGAGGACTTAGAGAAATGCTTGTTCAGGGAAATTGGCATTTGGGTTGAAATCTTCCAGATTCAAATTCTGGATTTGGGTTTGGACTTCGGAAATGGTAGTTGTCGAATCGGGGGGCTGATCTAGGCTCGGGAGAGCTAGAAAATTCTAGTATTCGTTGGTATTGAAAGGTTCAATGGGAGTATCGTCTGGTATTTCTTCGAAGTCGGGGCTTACATAATTTTGACTGATATCGTCAAAATTGTGTTGGTTATTATCAGTATAATAACCGTAATCGGTTTCAGGATGTTGAGAATATTCACCATTTTGGGGGTGGTTAAAATGATGTGTCCTTTCAGGACGATAGTGAGGGTTGGTCTGTATTACAGACGGTCGGATTTGATTCGGCTTAAAGGGGGTCTTTGAAAATTCGTCGGTGAAATGGTGGACCTTGATTGTTAGTTTTTGAGGGTTGATTTGGCCTCGAAGATTGACTTGGCCCTATAAAATTAGGTCTAAAATTTTTATTGTAAGATTGAGGGTTGTTTTGCTGTCGCAACCGACAATCTACGGCAATGTGGCCTAATCGTCCTCAATTTTAGGATTTCGGTGGTTGTGGAGGTTTTCGGACCTGAAATGTCGGTTTAGGAGGAGCAGATTTGTGAATTTTTTGCTCTTCAAAATATGACAACTGAAGTTCTCGCCTAATTCGAGAGTGTGCCTCCAGAAGGTCTTTGGGATTGCTGGCATGAATTATTTGGCCTAGACGTGGTTCTAGTCCTGTAAGAAGCGAGTTTAGAGAACCACGGTATCAACAAGTGTAGTCTGAGCATCTTTCTGCTTATTGCTTAGATTTGGTGATTTTTTAATACAAGTGTGCATTTTCGCACTGAAAACCTGAAGTCTACTATAGAACGTTAGAGGGGACTCGTTGGGCAATTGTTTAAGACGTTGGAGATCGTGGATCAATGAAGACAGATCCCGAGATTCTCCGAAATGTAGTGTTAGCAATTGCTTAATCTCAAGGTACGAAGCGGGGTTTCTCGAGTTCACTAACTGCGCCGCTTTGCCCCTAAGTTTATTTTTAATATGAATGACTAGCAGATATTTTTGATCTGCAATCGACATATTGTACGCACAATTACATGCGTGTATGAAGGTGACCAGGGAGATTTGGTCGCATTCGAATTCTGGAATAATAGATAATATCTCCGATAACCGGTACTTTTCGGTTTCATCGGAAACTACATTGTTTGTTGCATGTGCCATTTCGATGTGTTAGAATTAAAAGTGTACACAAGTTGAAACATAATAAAAGAATAAAATAAACGAGGGATTGTAACCTTGACGTACTGACTGCGCCAATTTGTTATATCACACTTAAATTAATTAATTTTTTAAAAAACATTTTATTGAAATAAACGAAACAATTATAACTTTAAAATATAAATGAAAAATAACAATGTAACTGACAAAATTTCTGAGTAATAATGAATACAACATTAGAGCAGTTTTACAATTTATAACATATAATATGATATGTCGAATAAGCAAAGTCGACGCTGCGATTCCCACGGATATTGGCCGTGCCGTAATCTGATACTGCACGTGTCGCTGAGTCAGCTGGGAATGTTGAATTGTCGTTGCGATTTGTATCTATCTATATATATATATATATATATATATATATATATATATATATACATTGATTAAAATTTCTGTCGTTTGAATTGTGTTGAAAGACCTGAAACGACTACTAAGCAAACACAATATCCATATATGTCATAAAGCATATAATTTAACTTCAAGTAATTTCAGTATGCTTAAAACAAAAACGCCCAAAAATAAAAAAAGTAACATTGGTTACGTAATACCATGTAAAGACTGCAAGGGTGTGTACATCGGGCAAACGTCGCAATACCTTGAAAATAGATTAAAATCCCAAAAACGTGACAAAAAAAACAGACGGCATTAAAAAACCATGAAAAAACAAAAAAACATTCTTTTAATTTCGAACATACTAAGATAACCAAATATGAGCCACAAACCATAAAACGTGAATTGCATGAAATGTTGTATATTCAAAAAAATCAATTTTCGATAAATGACAGGAAAGATGTAAACCATATCGGAAAAATCTACGCTGCAGTTCTCAAATAATTGGAAAAAAATCAAGGACTAAACATTGTGATACAAATAAAGCGTTGAAATACTAGTGTTATGGGAGTCAGACATCAATTTGTATGTGAACGTGATTGTAAATAATTTTAAATGTGTAAATGCGTCCAGAAACAAATTAGTGTACTGCACATAAATGTCTATTGTAAGTAATTTTAATTTTTATATAATAATCATAGTTTTAAAATAATTGTAACTTTTAGATTAAGTTTGACATGTTTGGATAAGGACAAAATGTGTCCGAAACGTAACATTTAAAATTAAATAAACAAATGACCAAAAACCAGGAAAAATTTTAATCAATTTATATCAAATCAAATTAAATATATTCATCATCACAGTAAATGTACAATCACACGTCAAAATATAGGACTGATTCTTCTAAATAATTAACAGAGACACGATGGAAGGACACTTTGCCTAGGCATGACTATCTGTTTTGCTATGTTGTAAAATGTACATATAAATGATAGATTGCAGGTAAGAAAACATAATTTGACAAAGTAAGAGTTAACAGAAAAAAATTAAAATCAAGGGAGACATCAATTATACAATACAAAAATGAGTTTAGGGCGTAGATGGTTGGGTAATTGTCACTTACAACAGTTTTAGTGTTTTTTTTTAATCTTGTTTATGAAACTTTAGATGACAGTAGCTCACAAAATTTGTGTTGATGTAAAAACAGGTAATTTTTTACTTTTAATTTAAATTTTCTGAAGTTGGGTATTTTTTTATTTCTATAGGGATTAGGTTATATAATTTAGGTCCAAAGTAAAACAAGGACCTTTGACGTAAGGTTTTATTGAAGAATTGGACATTTAAGTCCATATTGGTATTGTTAAATTTTCTTTCGACAGAATTTCTCTTATCGTATAAAAAGTGTGCATAAGGGCTCTCAGACGGTTGCTGATGTGAACTATATGTTCTGACCAGCGAACATGTTGGTCTATAATAACACCTAGATATTTTAAAGAATGTACTTATTCCAGGGCATTCACATAGCTCCTGACATTCTGGGTTTTGAAATAGTTGCAAAGAAAATTCGTTAGGTTGATGTATGATTGTTGGAGTAAAAGTTATAAATTTAGTTTTTTTTGATATTTAGGGTTTATAAATTGTTATCCAAAAATGAATTTATCAGTTTTAAATTAGCCTCTGCTTGTTTTTTGAGCTCATCCCATGTTTTACCTGTGACAATTATGGCTGTGTCATCTGCGTAACACACAAGGTGCCCACAAAATTTGTAAATATTTGAAATGTTATTCATGTACACAAGAAATAATATTGGTCCTAAAACTGTTCCCTGAGGAATTCCTATTTTTACAGTCGATGCAGAACTTGAATTGTTTCCAATTTTCACCCTTTGTGTTCTATTAGATAGATAGATTCTTAGCAAGTTATTTGTCTGTCCTCGAATCCTGTAGTTGTTTAAATATTATCAAGAAGAATGTTATGGGAGACTGTGTCAAAAGCCTTAGCAAGATCAAGGAAAACTGCTAAGTACTTCTCCGATCTGTCCAAGGCCTCAACTGTCTTTTCTAAAAAGTCTACCACAGCATTTTCGGTGTTTGAGTTTTGTATAAAGCCATATTGCCTGTCACTGAGGACTTTGTGTTTTTTTTTAAATAATTAATAAATTCTTTTACACAGTGTTCAAAAATTTTTGCGAAATTATTTATTATGGATATAGGCCTATAATTTGTTAACTTATTAGGGTCTTCTGCTTTGAAAACTGGTGTGACAATTGTTTCTTTGAATTGGTGAGGAATTTCTGCACATAGAAAGCTGAGGTTAATTGATTAATTAATTATGAGCTACGGGTGAAGTAATATATTCATGAATGTTTTTAATTGTGGTGGTTGATATTTGGTCAGGTCCTGGTGCTCAATTGTTTTGTAGTTTAGATATTGTAGTGGTTATTTCATTGTGTGTGACAGGTTTTAAAAATATGTTGTTATTTACTTTATCATCTTTAAAGAATTTTTGTGATAATCTTGTTTTATTGATTTTGTTTGCCATATTAGTACCCATGTTAGTAAAAAATCTAATAAATAAATTGGCAATTTCAACATTATCTGATATTAGTTTATTATTTTCATCAGTAAAAGTAATGTTATGAATTTGTTTAACACTTTTGCTGCGACTTGTAATGTTATTTATTACAGTCCATAGTTTTTTATAGTTCAGCCCAGCTTGATCGATTTCGTTTTGATAATAATCATTTTTGTTTTTCTTATTAACGAATTTAGTTTATTCCTGTAGCTTCTGTGTTTCAAGTTCAAGAGAGTAACTTTTTATCACGTTCATTTTCATACAGTATCTTTTCTTAAAAGACGTAATTATCCCTAATGTTATCCATTGTTTAAGCTTTTTCAATTTAGTAATAATTGTTTTCGTTTCTGTACATGATGTTATGAAGTTGTTGAGTTTATTAATAAACATATTATAAGCAAATTGTGGATCATAATTGCAATTTAATATTTCTTCCCATATTTCCTTATGTAACAGAGATTTTAGTTTCACGTAATTTATCTTGTTTACTATTTTTTTATTTGATGATTGGGAATCTGGTTTATTTTGTTTTGACGGTGAGATAAGGACAAAAGGTGAGAAGTGATCTGTCATGACAGTGTGAAAAAGAATAGGTTCAATTTGTACTTGTTCTTTTGTATAATGTTGTGTTCTAATGAAAATATCATCAATAATGCTAGCAGTTTTTGAGCAGTTTTTTGTGTTCCTCTGGTTGGTTTGTTTATGAAAGAAATAAACCGTTGGATATTAAAGTATTTAGATATTTAGTTGTTTCGTTACTGTCTTTCCTTACTAAGTCAATATTAATATCCCCAATAAATACTTCTAAGTTATGTCTTTGTAAGTTGCTTATGTATAGTTCTAATTTTCTAGATATTGTTTAATGTTGATCGATGGAGCCCTACAGAAAGCTGTTAATCCTATTTTAAAATCATTTGCAAAATAATTATATGAAACATATTGTCAAAGAAACTCTAAAGTAATAAATAAACAATACATATAATATATATATATATATATATATATATATATATATATATATATATATATATAAATATTTTATATCTTTGATTTCACTTAAGACTTTTTAAAAAAAAAATATTTTATTCAAAACATAAAAATCAAAAATTAACACTTGTAAACTTGTAAAAATAATGAAATGTAAATTGAATTTAAAAACTAACTGGACAGAATAAAATATTATAATGACGACCGTGGGATCGCTTCGGTTCTATTTATGATTTACTAAAAGCTGAAGTCAGCGAAAAGATATTCACACGATGCGTTCCCACGTTAACATCGGAGTACCAGGAAGCTGTCAGCGTAATATGATACCGTTGCATCATACACGTGTGTACAATTCACACCTAACAGCTCCCCCTTATAAAGAAAAGTTGATGTTATAACATCAACTTTTAAATCAAACTGGGCTGTCCATCTGGGATCCATCTTGAATCACAGGCCTCAATTTTGGCACCAGTCTGGACAGTGGTTTTGGGAAGGTCCTTAGGTTGTCTGAAGTGTAATTTTCGTCCTTTGGTGGCTTCTTGACGTGTTTTACGATTTTTACTGAAATGAATGCAACAACAGTGATTATGATTGTTGTAATCGTAGCGTATGTAAACCAGGATATGTTTCTGTTTACAAATGGCTGGTTGATAAGGTCGTCTAGGTCCCTGGAGTATTGATCCAATTTATGGCTCGCTATGGATAGTTCGTCCATATTCAAGTCATCCAGCTTTAGGGGCTTGAGATCTGGAATATCTAATTTTTCGGGGTGAGAACTGCAACAGTTGTAAGGGATTAATACAGGGTATGAATTGTCGGAAATATTTATAAATTTTTGAGGTTCTGCTTGTATTTTTGTGAATCCCACGAAAGCATTGCAGTCTGATTGTAAGCGAATAATGGTATTGTTTGTTAAAACTATTGTCTTGGTATCTATTCCCGCACAATTAATTGTCACATGTAAGGGCTCGGACACTATAACAATCCACGTGTTAGTTTCTAGTCTTTGGACATTGTATCCTTCACTGAATACAACGGAGGTTTGGCAATTTTCCGGTACACTACGGATGTTTTTCAGAAGTTGAGCTTCACAGGGTCGATGGGGTAGGCATATAACTCAGAACAAAGTTTTTGTTGTGGAGTTAGTGGCTTGCATACACTCAAGTCCTTAATGGGTATGTACATTAGAGAATCATCGTTTCGCGCAATATATTTTTGTGTGAATGAAAGAATATGATGAAAACCAGTTCTGTCATCTAAAATTGGGATAGGATATAAGTGGTAAGCGGTGTAGAGTTGTTGCTCTACAAGAGGAATTTTCAAAATAAAAACTAAATCTGAATTGGTTTGAAATGCTTCTAATTCGATTACTTCCAAGTATTGGGCGACACTTGAATATCTGACGGGTAACGGTAGATTGTTTTTGACAAGATTTTGCAAAATTTCCTGTAGTGACTTTATCAAATGATCAGGTGTGATTATTGAGTAATGAACTATTTTTAAGCGGGCAAATGTTATAGAATTTAAAATATCATTGAGGTTATCCTCAAGAAATAAATAGCTTGCCATTAATTTTTCGCATATTCCCAAAAATGACTGTTTTGCTTGGATAAGGGCTATTTTGTCGTTTAGAGTATGTATTGCCAAATTGATTGCGTCAATGTTTTCTTTAAAGTTTGCTTCGTCAATTTGGAGTTTCTGAATGGTTTCATTGAAAGTTTTGATGATAGAAGTAGTTATGCTTATTTGATTTTTTAGGAGATTCTCTACTTGTAATTGCCCCTGATTAAGTTTGTTGATACTATCTGTGAAAAATGCGCCATCGGTTGCGTCAAGATTTCCAGTGATGGCTTTAAAGATAGTTCCTACGCCGTTAATTAGTCCTCGTTTGGATCTTTTAGTGTCCATGAATATTTCTGAAAACTTAGTTTTAATTGAACCTGATATTTGGGATAAGAGACTGATGTGAGTTTGTACATCAATTCGGAATGCACTTGTGTCATGAAATTTGAAACCTGGGATGGGATCGACAGTGTTTTGTAATGTTTTGAGGATTCTGTTGTTGTTTTCAAAGATTTCTTTAAGTATCGTCAAGTTACGATGAACTAGTAATGTCCATTTGTAGTTGGAGATGACTATTCTAGTTTCGTCGTGATAGTATATACCAAGAGTGTTGTTTATTGGTTTGATGTTGAACTGTGAGACTGCTGATCCGAACAGCAGTAGTAACCTGAAAAGAAAGTTAGTTTTCAGAATAGAGTTTCATTCTGTCAAAGTTAACTTTCGTTCGTTGGTTCGTTTTGAGATTTAAAAGTGTGGCTGAATTATTGTGAATGTCTAAAATTTGGAATGGACCGTTAAATTTGTTATGAAGTTTGTCTTTAATTTGGGATTCCTTGACGTAAACTTTGTCACTAATTTTAAATTCGGGAAGTTGTCGGAATCGTGTTTATCAAAACGTTCTTTACCCTTTTGCTTTTGTAAGTCGGTTTTTTCGCGGGCTACTTTGTAGTAATAGGAAATGCGATTGTTCAAGTCTCGGATATATTTACTAATCAGTTCCTTATGGTTGTAGGTGGTTTCTGGTGGTCCGCTGGACGTATGTCCAAACACTAGTTCGTAAGGTGAAAAGCCATGGGTTTTGTTTGTCGAGTTATTGTAAGCAATAACCGCATACGGGAGTACATTTAGGGGATGTTCATCTGGATTTTCGGCTTTATGGATTCGAATCATTTCTAACAAAGTAGAATGAAATCGTTCTACAGAGCCATTTGTTTGCGGATGTCTTACGCTTGAATAAGTTAGTTTAATGTCGTACAGTTTACACAAGTCTTTGAAAATGGCGTTGTCAAATTCCCTACCATAGTCACAATGGATACGCAATGGCGTACCAAAATGTTGGAAATATAACATCATAGTACTGACAACTGATTTGGCTGATTTGTCTGCTAAAGCATAAGCTTGTGAGTATTTTGTCAGTTCGTCTCTTACAGATAAGATATAGTTTCTGTTAGGTATTTCTAGTATGTCAATATTAATTCGCTCAAACGGTGTTTTAGGCGTTTCCGTAATGACGAGGGGATGTCTAAGTTTTTGCGACACGCTTTAGTTTTTTGACAAATTTCGCAGTTCTTAACGAAATTTTCAATGTCTTTTGTGAAACTAGGCCAGGTGTACATTTCCTTAATACGGCGGACGGTTTCGTTAATGCCGCGGTGCAAGTTATTTTTCCCGTTATGATATCGTTCAAGGATCATCGGTATTTCGTCCTTTTCGGGGGTTTTTGTAATGTTTTGACAAATTTTCCATTTGATTTCCTTTTCAGCGAAAATGAAAGAGAGCATCTCTAGAATAGGAAGATCGAGATTGTTTTCGACACAGTATGTTTTAGATGGAGATAAAGTATCTTGATGTTTATATATTGATGCAAAAAGAACTTCATTGACAATTTCAGGATCATTTGGAAGTGGGATTATGAAATATTGCCTCCTGCTTACGGGTTTACTGGCGAATACATTAATTTTAAAGGTTTCGAAGTCAGCGAAAATATCTTCGAAGATGTCATGATGAAATTCCTGAAGATTGGACGATTGGGGGAAAATTAAAATGTTTTTATTTGTTTTGTCTAGTAGTTGGCAGTTGGAGAATTCAATTTTGCTGTAGTCAATTAAAGAAGTGGTTTTGGAACGTTCTATAAAGGTTTTAAATTCTTCGGATATAGTTTCGAGAGATATTTCATTTTGTTCGGGTTCAGGACTGTCGTCTTCGGATTCGTCGTTTAGAGGTAGGACTTTGAAGGGTGTTAGTTTCGATTTTGACTGAAATGATGAACATTCGTCAAGATGGTTAATTTTAATCCGTGATAAAGCATCAGCGTTCTTATTAACTTTACCAGGCTTGTAAATAATTTCATAGTCGTATTCTTCTAGTTTGAGTCTCCATCGGGCAAGTCTACTACCGGGATCTTTTATAGAAAATAGCCACGTTAACGGGCGATGATCGGTCAGTAGTAGGAACTTACGGCCATAGATTATCGGACGAAAATGCTTAACCGCCCAGACAATGGCTAAGAGCTCTCGCTCAATGGTGGAGTACCGGGTTTCGGCTTTACAAAGAGTCCTAGAAGCATATCCAATCGGTAAATCCTTACCTATTGGCCCTTGAGATAATATGGCGCCGATAGCAAAAGCGCTGGCGTCTGTAGTCAGTATAAACGGTTCGTCAAAATTTGGGTAAATGAGTATAGGGGTGGAAGTCAATGTTCGTTTTAGTTCATTGAAGGATTTTACGCACTCTTCGTTAAAATTGAACGGTTGGTCTTTTTGTAATAGTTTCGTTAGTGGTTTGGAGATTTTTGCAAAGTTAGAAATGAACCTACGGTAATAACCAGCAAGCCCTAAGAAGGATTTTATGTCTTTAGGGTTCTTTGGTTGTGGAAAGTTTAAAATACAGTCTACTTTTGATGGATTGGTTTTACACCGTCTTTAGTTATAAGATGTCCTAAGTAAGCGACCTCCTTGCGGAGAAATTCTCATTTGTCAGGCTGTATTTTAAGGTTAGCCTTTCTGAGTCTTTTAAATACGTCTGTCAGTCGTGATAGATGGTCATGTATTGTAGGCGAGTAAATGATTATGTCATCCATGTAAACCAGACATCTTTCATTCTGAATTCCCATAAGAATGTTATCCATCACCCTTTGAAAGGTAGAAGGAGCATTCTTCAATCCGAAGGGCATCCGGACGAACTCAAAATGTCCGTTCTCGACAGTGAATGCAGTTTTCTCGATGTCCTTTGGGTCTATCTCTATTTGATGGAAACCAGAGGCGAGGTCAAGAGTCGTGAAGTACTGGCATTTGCCTAGCTGCTCTAGTAAGTCTGAGATGTTAGGTAGACGGTACTTGTCATTGACTGTGAGTTTGTTAAGTTTGCGGTAGTCTACCACAACACGCCACTTCTGTTTTCCAGAGGCGTCTAATTTCTTTGACACTACCCAGACGTGGGAGGACCAAGGCGAATTAGAGGGTCGTATTATGCCTTCATCGAGCATGTTTGCTACCTGGGACTTAACTTCTTGTTTGTGTACTTGAGGATAACGGTATGATTTTGTATAAACGGGTTTCGCGTTGTTGGTATCGATACTATGTTTGATTTCGTTTGTGACTGATAAGTGATCGCCTTCGAGGTAAAATATGTCTGAAAAGTCAAGGCATAATTGTAAGATTGCGTCTGACTCTTCGTCGTTTAAATGTTCTAGTCGGAGTTGTTTAACGATTTCTTCTTGTCTGTCGGGTTCGTTATAGTTCAAAGGAGTATTTTGTGAGAGTGAATTCACAGAAAAGTTTTGTAACGGTTCGAGTTTTAGATTTGAAAAATTTACTATTTTAGGGATGGCATTCGCATTTAGAATGGATGTAAGAAATTGACCTTTGTTGTCTACTGTAACAACAGCATTAGGGAGGTGAACTTTTTCGATTTCCATACCTGTTAGTAAGGCTTCGGTGTTTCTTAGTTCACAACTGAGTTTAAAGATTTGTTCTGTACGAGGTTCAATTGTAATAGTATTAATGGAAGTATAGGAGGGGTGACAGTGTATAGATTCAGTGGCATTAATTGTCTCGTCTGTAACTTTATACAGCGGAAGTGTCTTAAAGTTGGTTATTAATTGTTTTTTGTCGAAGTCAATAATGCAGTTGTAGTGCTCTAGAAAGTCAGAGCCTAACAAACCGTCGAATTCTATGTCGAGGTTGCAGATGTAAACCTTGTGTGGGTCTTTTATATTAAAAGGGACGAGGGTCGATTCATTTATAAGGATTTTCTGCTTGGTAATTCCCTGAATTACCACATTTTCCTGAAATCTATCTCTGAAGCGGGTGCAGGTGTCTGGTTTGAAAATAGAAAGACCAGCACCGGTGTCTATTAAGAGTTTATATGTATTAGAAGAATCTGTGATATAGTATAGATTTTTAGAGTTTACGGTCAGAAGCGGTCTTATAGAAAGCTCTGTTCGGGGAAGTTCAAATTCGGGTCGAAACTGTCTAGATTTAGCGTTTGAATTTGGGTCTGAAGTTCTGTGATTTCCGGGGGTTCCGTTTGGAAGTGGAGATTCTGAAAATTTACGGAGGAAAATTCGTGTTCATTTTCAACATAGTTGTCACATTCTGCGTTATCTGGTTTTGAGTAATAGTCGTAATCAGTTTGTGTCGAATCGTAGTAGTCTTGGTCATAAGTTTCAAAATCAGTATTTTGGTATTGAGTTTCGTATACGTTATTATTGGGTTGGTCGTACCCATAATTATAAAAATTGTTTAAGTGATGTGTTCGTTGTTGCCGGAAAAAGTTTTGATTAGGTTTATATTGACCTGAACTTTGGGGTTGTGTACTGGTCGAAGGACGAGGTGGTTGAAAGTTTCTGTTCTGCTGGAAACTCTGAGTATTGGGTTGGAATTGTGGGCGATTCTGGAATTGGCCCGGTTGTTGTGAGAATGGGTTAGGACGCACATTCGAAAAGTTTGGTCCGTAATTTTGGTTTTGTTGCATTTGTCTCGATTTGGTGAGACACTCGTTAACAGTGTGTCCCATTCTTTTACAGAATGAACATTGTTTTTGTACTGGAAACTGGTTGGGCTTTCGAGGAGGTGAACCTGGGTTTCTAAAATTTGAAAATTTTTGAGATTCTAAGTGATGGAGTTGGAGTTCACGTTTTATGCGTGAAACTGCGGTGAGAATGTCTTTAGGATCGCTAGCACGAACTAGTTGTCCTATCTTCGGCTCTAAGCCTGTTAGTAGGCTATTTAGTGCCATGGATTCGATCAAGTCGATTTGTGCTTGTTTTTCTTTTTGAGTAAAGTTCTGTTTGTTAACCGCAGCAAGCATTTTTGCTTGGTGGGTTTGTAGTCGGGCTGAAAATGTTATGGGGGATTCAGTATTTAATTGCCTCATTCTTTGAAGATCTTGATTCAAGGCTGAGAGATCTCTAGGATCTCCAAAGTGGTTCTCTAAGAGTGTCTGAATTTCAGTTAATTGAGTCGGGTTGCGAGAATTTATAAGTTCGGCAGCTCTGCCGCGAAGTTTATTTTTTATGTGCAATATTAGAAGTACTTGTTGATAGTCGGTTGCCATACTATACGCAGTTTGGCATGAAGAAATAAAGTGTTCAAGAATATAGGGTTTCCGTCATATTCCGGAATTATTGCGAAAATTTCGGATATTTTGTATGGTTCTACAGTAGGAGTCGCAGCACCTTGTCTTGTAGTTGCTATTTCAAATATTCAAGTGTAACGAAAACGAAAATTAAAATTTAATAAGACAGTAAAATGGAAGTAAGCAAAGTAACACAAAATAATTTATAAAAATTCAAAATTAAGGTATTAGTAAATTGGTTAAATAAATTCAACAGTTTGCGAACATAAAATAAAATAAAGCGAGGTAAAATAATGCAGAATAATAATAAATTCGTTTCAAAAATTATTCAATAGCTTAAAACGTAATTCAAAGGAATAAGAAATATAAGGAAATTTTAAACGAGAGAACTGATAATAATAATATAAAAAATAAATATAAAAATCGTTTCAATTGATAAATAATTAAATCAAAAACGAGATGTTTCTACATAAGTTAGTAGTACCCTAGGCATAGGACTTGTTCTGCGGAAGCGTCGACTGGTTAGCTGTGTCGTTGCGTGTTCCTGGTCTCTGCTGCTACAGTTGTTGTCTCAAACAGGTAGGTATTGTCCACGATGATTTGGAAATCTCCACAGTCAGTTAGTATACACGTGTTCTAACTGTGTTGGACAATCCTACTGACTGCGCCAATTTTATATCTTTGATTTCACTTAAGACTTTTTTAAAAAAAATTATTTTATTCAAAACATAAAAATCAAAAATTAACACTTGTAAACTTGTAAAAACGTGTTGCTTACTCAGCAAGTATCCGTGAGAAGCGTATCATTTACTATTTCGCAGTCTCACATTACATTAACGATATGACAATGCTCAGTATAATCCTGTAGACGCTAAATTGCAGATTTTAGTTAATCTAAAAATTTGCGCAGTCAGTAGGATTATTTAGACACACTGTTTAGGCAATTCCTAAAAATTGTGGTGAATTCCAATTCTTTATTAAACAAACTAACCCACGACAGCAGCTGAAGGCCAAGGACACCAGGAACACGCACATACCGCTCACCAGTGTACCAGCCAACAGACGTCGATTGCCAGACGTAGAATTAAGGACCTTACATTTAAGGACAAAAGCAGGCGACACCAACTGAGGCCAAAGGCATCAATGAAAACGCACCCCAGAGGTGCACTAGACACAGAACAAGTCAAATGCTTGGAAGGTACATGTAAGTACTGAAACGAATAATCACGAAATATTTTATTGACTATTTTAATAAACATTGAATTTTATATTTTAATGATTGCATACATTGATTAATATTGAACTGCATATAATATTATATCAATGATGTTGATGTTCTACCGTTATAATATTTAACATTTGAAACTTTCGTATACTAAATATCCACAAATATTCACACACTGCTACGTTTTATCCACATTATTTTTCTAAATTACTCATTACTGATCTCCCACAACCCATACCAACACCATCAAGAACATCTGAACTAATTATAATTCCATTTATAATTTTGTATTTTACAACATCTCAAAACTATATTTTAATAAATTATGCCGGAAACAAGAGCGCAAGGCTCCGTTGAGCCCTACAAATTATCTGAAATTTTCGCTATCATACCAGAGTATGATGGAAATCATATTTTCTTGGACACTTTTATAACAAGCAGCAATACTGCTTGCAGCATGGCTGTAGACAACCAACTCACTTTAGAAGTGCTGCACATTCAAAACAAACTTCGTAGTAGAGCCGCCGAATTAGTAAATTCGCGTACCGCAGATAATTGGCTAGACATTCGGACATTACTAGAAAATCATTTTGGCGACTCGAGAGATCTATAGGCATTAATAACCTCCAGAGGATGAAACAACCAAATGAGTCACCTCTGACTTTTGTAACTAGGCTGTAAACACATTTAGCTAAAATGTTAGTTTCTGTAAATAAATAAATGCTAACGATAAAAGAGAAACAAGCGCAAAGCGACCTTATCGAAAATATGGCTCTTAAAAGTTTATTGTCCGGTTTCGAACCCAAGATAGTGACCCTCGCCATATATTAACCGCTGTATCGAGAATTAAGGGCGAATTACAATTACACCATTTAGAAAACCAAAAGTTTCAAGGTGTCAGACAACCATCAACTCCAAACCGTAAACCCATGATTCCTCCAACTATAAAACAATGCTCTTTTTGCAGACGCTCAAGGCATACGATATCGAATGCCAGGCAAGAATGAGACAACAAAACCTTTCTCCTGGGCAGAATGTTCGTCTACAATTTCAAATTTTTTAACAAAAAACAACGACAGACGAATCTTCAACCTATGTCTCATACGAACAAACCCTAGACGAACCAAAACGCCGAAATTTTCGCGAATCTCTCCAGAATTCGAAACCACCCGAATTTGAAATCCCTGAATTTACAAGAAGTACACCCCAACACGTTCAAGACAGAACAGCAGTTTCTGTAAGACCTCTCCTCTTCGTTAATTCAAAAAACTTATGTTATATTACTGATGCTTCCGATTCTTATAAATTCTTAACCGGCACAGGTGCAACACTTTCTATTTTCAAACCCGAAACTTGTCAACCATTCTCCAACAGATTCCCAGAAAATGTCGTAATTCAAGGAATTACAAACGAAAAAATTCTAATTAATGAATCAACTCTCGTACCCATCCATATAAATAATCCCCACAAAGTCTATATTTGAAATTTAGATATAGAATTTGATGGACTCTTAGGATCAGACTTCCTAGAACATTACGATTGCGTAATCGATTTTTAAAAATAAACAACTTATAACCAACTTCAAGTCACTACCCCTATACAACGTAACTAACGAAACTATTCACGCTAACTCGGCACTTCCTACTCCACCAAACCAAAATTTCACGAACCCTCCAAACACTCAAATTAATATGGTAACTATTGAACAGCCAACTGAAAAAATTTGCAAATTCAAAGGCAACCTGAGAAATACTGACGCTATACTAATAGGAACCAAACAAGACAATGTTCACATCCCAAACGCCATTGTAAAAATTGCCAATAACGGCGAATTTTTAACATCCGTTCTAAACGCGAACGCCATTCCGAAAACCTCCATTTTCGAAAAAATAATTCTAGGATCCTTACAAATTGACAATCTTTATAGTTTTAACAAATACCAAAACACAGATACGTAATTTGACATGGGTAACGAAATAATTAATCAACTTCGCCTCGAACACTTGAATGACGAAGAATGCGACCTTATTAAGCAACTTTGTCTCGAATTCTCAGACATCTTTTACTTAGAAGGTGATCAGTTGACGTTTACTAACGAAGTGAAACACTCCATCGATCCCAACAATTGCAAACCAATCTTTACTAAGTCCTATCGTTATCCCCATATTCATAAAGCAGAAGTTAAGTCACAAATTTCTAAAATGCTCGACCAAGGCATAATCCGCCCTTCTTATTCCCCCTGGTCGTCCCCAGTTTGGGTCATACCCAAAAAATTAGATGCTTCAGGCAAGCAAAAATGACCGCTAACTCAATGACCAAACCATAGGCGACAAATACCGCCTTCCAAATATTTCCGATCGATTAGATCGGACGTTGCCACTACTGCACAACTCTCGATCTTGCATCGGGATTCCATCAAATAGAAATAGACCCCAAAGATATCCAGATAACTACATTCACCGTAGAAAATGGACATTTCGAATTCATCCGAATGCCTTTTGGATTAAAAAATGCCCCGTCCAATTTCCAGCGCGTCATAGACAACATACTTCTAGGTATACAAAACGAAAAATGCCTTGTCTACATGGACGAAATTATTGTCTTCTCGCCCACAATTCATGAGCACACCCTTCGACTAACAGAAGTTTTCAAACGCTTTAGAAAATCTAACTTAAAAATCCAAAAAATATTAAGGACATCTCATCACTTCCGATGGCGTAAAGCTAAATCCTAATAAAGTCGCATGTATAATAAAGTTCCCTTAACACCAAAATCAAAAAGAAATTAAGTCATCTTTTGGATTAGCCGGTTATTAAAGACGCTTTATCCCAAACTTTGCAAAAATCTCTAAACCCCTCACGAGACTTCTTCAAAAGGATACACCATTCCTATTTAATTCAGAGTGTATTAAATCCTTTGACGAATTAAAACAGGCTTTGACTTCAATACCAATACTAACATACCCAAACTTCAATGAACCATTAATCTTAACTACAGACGGGAGCGCTTTTGCAATCGATGCTGTATTGTCACAAGGATTAATAGGTAAGGACCTACCTATTGCATACGCTTTCAGAACTTTATGTCAAACGGAGACCAGATACTCAACCATTGAACGAGAAATCTTAGCTATTGTATAGGCTGTCAAAACATACAGGCCGCTAATTTTTGGTCGTAAGTTTCAACTAATTACCGATAACCGTTCGTTAACCTGGCTTTTCTCCATTAAAGACCCAGGTAGCCTACTCGCAAGATGGCGACTAAAGCTTGAAGAGTATGACAATGAGATAATATACAAACCCGGTAAAATCAACAAAAACGCAGAGGCCCTATCCCATCTAAAAATCAATAACTTTAACTAATGTACTGAATTTCAATTAAAGCACGAACTAGTAACATTGCCAATACTACCACTTAATGAAGACCCAGATTGTGATGTTCCCGAAGAGGAACACAACGAAATCAATCCGGAACACATATCTCGCGAATTCACAAGTTTCCTTGAAAGATGCCAAACTATTTCCCTGATCGACTACAGTAAAACTCAATTTTCTAACAGTCAACTCCTCGACAAAGAAAATAAAAACATAATCGTATTTCCAAAACAATCGAACCTCCAAGATTTTCACAATAAAATGTTTGACGATATTTTTGAAGAAAACGCGGACTTTCAAACTTTTAGCATTACCATGTACTCAAGTAAAACTCTACAAAAAAGAAAATACTTTATCATACCGATTCCATCCGATCCGGAAATTATTAACGAGGTATTATTTGCCACTCTCTACAATAACAAAAACCTCTTAACACCTCCAGTAACCTGTTGCGTAGAGAACAACATTGACCTACCCATATTAGAGATGCTCTCCTTTATTTTCGCAGACGCTGATATAAAATGGAAAATTTGTCAAAATGTTACAAAAACTGTTGAAAGAGACCAAGTTTCCGTAATACTTGACCGGTTCCACAACGGTAAAAGTAATATTCACCGTGGAATAAATGAAACAATTCACAGAATAAAACAAAAATTGAATTCGCCGTGTTTAACTAAAGACGTAGAAAAGTTCATCAGAAAGTGCGATCTTTGTCAAAAGACAAAGGCGTATCGTAAAAACTTAGATAATCCACTTGTAATTACTGAAACTCCTAGGACACCTTTCGAGAGAATCAACATCGATATCCTCGAAGTACCAACTAAAAACTCTGCACTTACTATCCGTGATGAACTTACCAAATTTTCACAAGCTTACACTATCGGCAATAAATCAGTCAAAACAGTCGGCAACACCTTATTACTTTACTTCCAGCATTATGGAACACCCCTTTGCATACACTGCGACCACGGCAGAGAATTTGATAATGCCCTACTCAAGGACCTCTGCAAACTGTTTGATATTAAACTGTCATTTTCCAGTGTAGGACATTCACAGTCCAATGGCCCACTTGAGCGTTGTCATTAGACACTTCTAGAAATGATAAGGATTCACAAATCAGAAAACCCTGATGAACACCCGTTCAACATTTTACCTTATGCTCTGATAGCATACAATAATTCAACAAGTAAAACCCACGGCTTCACCCCGTATGAATTTGTATTTGGCCACACATCCAGCCGACCTCCCAAAACACTTTATAACCAACAAGAGTTAATTTTCAAATATGTTCGTGACCTCAAGAATCGCATAGCCCATTATTACAGAATTGCACGCGAACGAACAGAAGTTCAAAAGCAAAAAGCAAAAGAAAGATTCGATAAACATATTTCTGAAAACCTTCCAAATTACCAAATCGGCGACAAAGTCTATGTCAAAGAATCGCAACTTAAAAATAAACTTGAAAATAAATTCAACGGACCTTTTCAAATTTTGGAAATCCATAGCAATTCCGCAACTCTCTTAAACTTAGCAACTAATCAAAGGACTATAGTTAACTTCGATAGACTGAAACCTTATTCAGAAAGCTAATTTCTCTTCCAATTAACAACACTCTTGGAATATATTACCATGACGAAACTGGATTGTCGTATCAAACTACTAGCCCACCGCAACCTAACAGCACTAGAACATCAAATAATCAGTTACTCGACATCTTAATCGAAACCGTAAGTCCTGACATACATTCCATGAACAGCTTCAGAGCTGAAATTCAAACTCACATTAGCTTATTAACTCAAATCTCTGCATCTCTAAAGGAAAAATTTCTAGAAATTTACTCTGACACCAAACGAACGAAACGTGGACTTCTAACCGGAGCGGGAACCCTATTCAAAGCGATAACAGGCAATCTAGATGCCTCAGATGGTGAATTTTACACGAACAGCATTAACAACCTAAATATTGAATTGAAATTACAAATTAACGATAAGATCTTTAACGAAGATATCAAACGTATTCAAAGAACAATCATTCATTTCGCTGACAAAAATGCGTATATCGAAGCTAAACTAACTTTTCTGGAGATTTGTGAAAAATTGATGTAAAACTACCTTGATTTACAAGATAACTTAAACGATTTACTCAACGCTATTACTTTTGCAAGACTGAAAATTATACATACATCAATATTAACCCCAGAACACTTAATAACAGCCCTACAAGAAATTTCACAAAATTTAGTAAAAAATAATTTCCCTCTTCCGGTAAGATATTCAAATGATGCCAAATATTTAGAGATTATAGATCTTGAAGCTTTTCAAACACGTTCAGATCTTGTCTTTATTCTCAAAACACCACTCGTAGAACAGCAACCCTATGCCGCTTTCCATCTTTATCCTATCCCTATCTATGACGATAGAACAAGTCTACACCATATACTTCAGTTCACCCAGAAATACATTGATGATTCTTTGATGTACATCCCAATAAAGGATTTAAATGCGTGCAAACCGCAAACTTTCGCGAAAAACGTTGCTCCGAATTGTATGCTTACCCTTGTTACGTTATATTTCTGCCGTAGCTACTCAGTATAAATGAACGCGTTTAAGACCGGTCAAAATATTGCTTTTATTCGTCCGTCCCGTTAGCGATCAATAACCTACCGTTTGCGCGCTGATTTTGCCGTACTTAGTGTGTTTGGTTCTGGTTTATTTATATTTATAAATCGGATGTTTGAATTTGACCTGTGGAGACGAAGTGATTTATCGAATATTTAATATTTCGTGTTTGGCATTGTGTTTCTTGACAGTTGTCATTGTCGTCGACAAGGCGGGAAGTCTGTGCGTGTAGAAAATTGTGTGAAGTTAACTGGAGAAGTCGTGCAGTTGTTTTTAAGGGATTTTCCACTAGTATACTGGCTTTTGATAAGCCATCCGAGTTCGGGAGTTATATGGAAATCCCTACATTGTGTTCCAACATATTGTACAAGTGTTGATTAGTTGCTGGGATACTTCTCTCATTGAGGATTTAAAAAACTTCTGTTGTTGCGTCATTCTTCGGAGTGGTCATGGTATTTGGGGCCACCCTCACAATGGAACCTTTGGTATAAGAACCCCTTTGGTTGATAGGGTAAGTGATTTTTGTTTGTTCACTAGCCGATTTCTCGTATTGTCAGACTATTGATAGATATTTTCTTCTTTTTTTAAGGTTCTTCTTTCTTCTTTTTCTTCTGTCGTATTTCTTCCATTTGTTTTTGTTTCTACTTGCTGCGTTCCTTTTTTGTTCTCCATCCAGTGGAATTGGGGTTATATTTTGCTGTTCCATTACGGCACTAGAACACAGATCTGGTTTGGCATTATGGTATCATGCCGATCATGGACTTAGCATGCAGATGAACTAGTTGATGGTGCATACACGAACACTGTATTACTAGTATTTCTATCATCAGAGTTCCAGTGGTGGAGCGAGTGCAAGGGACTCTAACTTCAGCTTCAGCTGTGGTTTCAGATAAGTGACAATTTGGGTATCTGGTTACTGTTCCATTATCAGTTATTTTCACAATAATCATATAAACCTTAGTATTTGATTTGAAATTAGTAAGATGGAATTTGTTAACCGAAAGTAAAGACCATTAGCCTACTATCGGGTTTTTTATTATTATTCTGATCGATTGCACTTACCCTCGAGCTCTAGTGTAGTATAGATGAGACACCAACGTCGGAATTCTGAATTTTATTTAATGATAAATATCAGGTAATATATTATCGGTTCCCATTAATGTAATGTTTGATATTGACGATTTATTTAAATATTCTATTGATTAGAATTATTGTATTAGAGGAATATTTAAATATTTGTATCCAGGTTATTCAGGATCTCACATGTTTATATGTACAGTTTGAAACTCTGTCCTTAAGTGTATATTTATTTCATTTCATTTTTTCTAGGTATATTTAGCTTAAACATTCTAAGACTGTTTTGCATTAATAGAGTGCCCTATGGCATATTTTTAGCGCCTTGTACTAGTCTGTTCGCGCAAATTAAACTTATATTTTGGAACTGTGGTATGCTTATTATTCCTTTTGATTACAACATTTATTTATTTATATTTAGAAATTTAGCGCCCCCAAATTAGCAAAAATTACTACAGCAGATATTTTAGGACGGGTAGGTGTCCTGATTGTGTGTATTTAGAAGGTATAGGGGAATCTACCTGGCGCCCTTATTTTCTCTCTTTATTTACGTTCAAATAAAACGAACCCCCCCGTCTTCACTGAGACTACCGGACATACCTTCTTCTGCCCTTAGCATAACTAGGTAGGGTAGAAATTTGGCGTCACGTAACATTTTAGCGTGGCAGTTTTAGCAGCCAACGTGTACCGTGGCACCCTATAGACTATCTGAAGCACAACTGTTGAAAAACTTAAAAAATGTGCCGTAAAATTGCAAAAGTTCCGTTATTTTCAGCCAAGGCTATACTCTGCAAAAACTTGAATCAAGTACGTGGCTAATTATAATTTCAGAACCCATACGAAGCACAATAAATTCTGCAGAAACTGATGTAATAACTGTAACTATAAATAAAAACTCAATTCTCAAACTTTATTTGGAGTGCAGTGCTTTTATCGGTATCACAAAGGTATAATCCGAAAATCGGAAATTCATAAATATCACTGATAATTCTCATCCAGTTTACATACCTTATAACTGTTGCAAACTTATACCAGATAAAGTCAAAGTTCCAGAACTCAAACCCTTAAAACGGGACCACCTCAATAAAGTAGAATTAGATATAGCCAGTCATAAACTCGATCAATACTCTAGAGACCTAGATGACTTAATCAATCAAAAAATATTTCATGGTTCACATATGTAACCATTGCAATTATAATAATAATAGGAAAAGGAAGTTTTAGGCCAAAGGGGTCCAAAAAGTATAAATTATCAAAATCGCCCTGTATCTTATAAATGGAAACACTTATGCAAAATCTGATATGGCCATCCTGAGTTTCACAAAAAAGTAGAACCGGTATATGAAAACCGCAAGACTCTATCTTCAATAACAACCCAGTAACCTGGCAATCTCAACCAAAATGGGATGCACGGTACATCTCCTTTTAAACATCTGTCTTGCTCAAAGAAGATATCAAATAAAATAAATTAAAATCCAGAAATGCAATAAATTTTGGAATTACTATTGTGACAGGAATTCATCCCATAATCCTAGAAGGGCATTCACCCGAAACATTGTTCGTCTAGCGCATCGACGTCGCCGGCTTACTTTGATGGAGTGCTGGGAGAATTCTAGTCTAGTCTCGGCGGCTCTTTGACGTTCTGTAGAATACCCAGACGTAAAATATATAAATACCGAGAGCTCAGGAAGCATTTACTCAGTATTCGACTGCCGTATAGTTAAGATAAATTGTAAATAGTTGTTTTAATAAAATGGTGTTAAATTATTTGAAATAAACTAGAGTGAGTTGGACAGTGTTTATAAATAAATCCAAGAACCCGATTGTGAAAATAAAAACATTACAATACATAAGTATCCAGTGCATACCCAAAATAGCAGATAAGTTAAATATAACTTACACTGGAAATTGTTACGAAAAACGAGGGAATACCTGATTTTTATTTTTTTAGAGTTTTATTACGTATGCCAATAAACAGATGTAAAGTTATCTTTTTTTTCATTAAGTGTTTTTTATCTTTCGTTACAGAGCAAATTATTTGCAGAATTTGGTTTGCAATTTTATATCTTAACAATTTCCTGGTTTATTGTGATTAAGCCGGTTATTGAATTACTTTAATCATGTATGTCATTTATTATTACTTTTTGCACAGTCTATATATTCTATATATAATATTTTATATTATTGTTCTTCATTAGCTGTGTCCATGTGTTAATTTTATACCTCAGCATCTGTTTTTCTATCCTACTCAATATTTACTTATACTATAGCTTAAGTTATTCTATGGTCCCCTCACTATACTTCTCTACTATTTTTGAGAGACTATTGATATAGAAAAAAATCATTTTCTAGTGGCAAGTTTAATACCGTTAAGGTCACTTAAAGATTATTAAATAATATTTTCTATTATCCGGAAATTCTTGTATAACTTTATATCACAATATGGAACAAATATTTCGTTATAGGAACAATAAAATCTCTTCGTACTTTTTGGGATATAATTATCAGGGGCGGATCCAGGATTGTCATTTAGACAAAGAATATTTCGAATCCTAGATAATTTGCAGATTAAAACACACCAATGGGTTGGACTAGACCAATCTCAAAACAACAAGTGGTAGCAGCCTTTAAATTTAAGATGTTTTTTGTGTGTAATGTAAACCTTCGGACGTACGGATTTATAAATATAAAGGATTTTTCACCGTTTACGTGGTCTGCAGATCAACCAAGAGTAGATGCACTTCTTATGATCCTAGGGTTTTCTTCTCTTTCTTATTAGGGACAAACAGAGTGTTTCATCAATTTTTGATCAATAAATATCAGTCAGGAGACAACACGTTGTAATATTGATATAAGACACCATAAGGCATAAATAATAATTAAAAAAGGCGAAATCAGTCATTTATATGTAGCCCACCTTGTATGTTATTATAATTTTCGTCCTCAATCATACAACAAAGGTATATCATGAAATTAAACATTGTTTTAGTTTTCACAAATTTCTGACGTTCGATAGCTAATCGACAAATACTAATGAATTGTATATTTAGCTTCGAACATGGACGTGTCAAAAAATCTGCCGTGAGCCTACAAAATTTCCTATAAATTTGCTGACTTGACCCTCTCCTAGGCCAACATTTGTTCTGATTTGTACCAATGTCTAGGACATTTTCTTTCATGATTTGCGTCTCTCTAGGACAATTTTATTTCCTGATTCGCCCCCCCCCCTGAACTAAAAACAGTGTACGCCCTTGGCTTCGAATAATATTTTGCTTATTTCTTTATGTAATTTACTATGCTCATGTTCAATTCGGACTTAATACTTAGTAATTGTGAAAACAATTCATACAAATACACATATTTGTTGTGACATTCCTGAAAATGATAGAACTTATTTATATCAAATAAATCAAAACAGGGAAAATACGACGCAAAAAAATAGATTCTGAGGCCAAATGCTTCTTAAACTACACCGTTCGCCCAGACTGTCTATACTAGTAATCGTCGTTCCCCGAAATATCGGTGAAGCAATTCCCAAAAACAATTTTGTTAACACATTTGAATCAGATTTTTTTTTCTATTTTCAGATAATTTAAATGTTTTAAATACATCCCCTAAATTAACAACCTTTAAACAATTTTTAATGTACAATAAGTTAAAAGATATTTTAAATATTCACAGTTAAGACTTTCACTTGAAGGGATATCCTACAATAAATTTTCAAAAATCGACCAAACAGTTTATTGGGTAAAAAATTAACAAACTATACTAAATTTAGATAAAACCATCCAAGGTTTGATTTGTAACGTAAATTTCCATAAGAATAAGTGTATTAAAACTACATTCCATAAAAAAAAATCACCAAAACTTTGCATTAATTAAACTCAACTGAGAGTCCTAATTAAATTCATATTATTTTGCTGTACAATAAAGTAAGAATATTAATTTAATTTTAGATTTCATTTATTATTACAATAGCATAAAAAAAATATTAAGTGTCTGAAATTTGTTTAAATGGATTTTTGGGATTATAATGATTTTATAGCTACAGAATACGAATGTCATTATTTAACTTAAATAAAGCCTTCATTCGAAAATGTAAATTTAAAAAAACAGTGTTTCATTTAGTTGGTTTTGAAACAAAATTCCGTAATTATGTTTTCTTAAAATTTCCCTAAAAAAATAAACAAAAAAAGTATTGTTTTATTAAATATACTAAAGTCAACAACTAAAACATTACATATTTGTGATTTAAGTCAAAACAAAAAAAAATAAAATAAAAACCGATGACAAAGTTTTCACTAAATCAAATTAAGTTGAATTTTGGAAAATTCCACCATTATTATTAATGCATTTTCTTATTAACTGATGATGCTCTGTAAACTATCAATGTTTTTCATGTTTTCAATAAAATTCTTCACCATTTTGCGTATATTTTCAAAAGAAGAATTTTTTTCTAGTACTTGACGAGTAAAAAATTATGGCGGTGGAATTAGGTCGTTAGTTCTTTTCCTCTTGTAGTTATAAAATATTCCGCTGGTTTAAACGTTAAGGTAGTAGGGAAGGTGGTATAGGGGTAGGTTTAGAAGTAACAAATTCTTATGGCGGTAAAAAATTAGTTAAAAAGTAGTAAAAAATTATGATATATTTTATTTTTTTACGTTATAAAGTAGCCGCTAGATTAACGAAACTAATTTCTAAGAGTGGTGAGGGGTAGAGGGTGGTCTTTGCGATAACCACTATAAACATTCTTCTAGTATTGGACGAGTAAAAAATTATGGCGGTGACATTAGGTTGATAGCTCTTATCCTCTTGTAGTTATAAAATATTCCGCTGGCTTAAACGTTAATGTAGTAGGGTAGGTGGCATAGGGTAGGTTTAGAAGTAAAAAATTTTAATAGCGGAAAAAAATTAGTCAAAAAGTATTATAAATTACGATATACTTTATTTTTGATTCCCTTATAAAGTACCTACTGAATAACAAAACTAAATTTTAAGGGTGGTGAGGGGTACGGGGAAGTTTTTGCGATAACCAATATAAACCTTCTTCTAGTACTTGTCGAGTAAAAAATTATGGCCGTGGAATTAGGTCCATAGCTGTTTTCCTCTTGAAGTTATAAAATGTTCCGCTGGCTTAAAGGTTAAGGTGGTATAGGAGTAGGTTTAGAAGTAAAATATTTTTATGGCGGTAAAAAATTAGTCAAAAAGTAGTAAAAAATTATGATATAGGTACTTTATTTTTGATTCCGTTATAAAGTACCTACTAGATTAACGAAAGTAAATTTTAAGTGTGGTGAGGGGTAGGGGGTGGTTTTTGCGATAACCACACTATAAAGCTTCTTCTAGTACTTGACGAGTAAAAAAATATGACGGTGGAATAAGGTCGATAGCTGTTTTCCTCTTGAAGTTATAAAATATTCCGCTGGCTTAAACGTTAAAGTAGTAAAGTAGGAGGTATAGGGATAGGTTTAGAGGTAAACAATTTTTATAGCGGTAAAAAATCAGTCACGAAATAGTAAAAATTATGTTATACTTTATTTTTGATTCCGTTATAAAGTACCTACTAGATTAGCGAAACTAAATTTTAAGGGTGGTGAGGGGTAGGGGGTGATTTTTGCAATAACCACTATAAATACTCTTCTAGTACTTGACGAGTAAAAAATTATGCCGGTGGAATTAGGTCGATAGCTGTTTTCCCCTTTAAGTTATAAAATATTCCGGTAGCTTAAAGGTTAAGCTAGCGGCAAAGCTATAACGAGGGTAGGTTTCGGAGTAAAAAATGTTTATTGCAAAAAAAATTAGTTAAAAGTTGGAAAAAAATTATGGTATGGGCTATTTTAGATTCCGCTATTGTGTCCCCGCTAGCTTAACCGACCTTTTCGCAGTATCATATTACATTAACGATATGACAATTCTCAGTATAATCCTGTAGACGCTAAATTGCAGATTTTATCACGTCTTGAATTGTATAAATACTAAATAATTAACGGTCTCATCGGACATCATAATAGTAACTTCTGTAAGGCGTAACTCTGCCGGTTTAAATTTTAAATTTGTATTTAGTGATTAGTGAAAATATATATTTTTTTTTAAATTAAATTTAAAAGAATTAATCTAATATATATATATATATATATATATATATATATATATATATATATATATATATTGTAATGAAATAAAGTGTGAGAGAAATGATATAGATTCCCAGAAGCAAAATTTAACTGCTAATATTATATAACCATACATGAAATTTAGGGTATTTGTAATAGCAAAGCGAGCATGTTTGTTCACAAGGAAAACATCTCGTTGTGATGATGTATATGAATAAAAAATATTGTAAAAACCCTAAATATCATAGATCTAACAGGAAAAATATATGGTATACTTACAATTGAGTGCTAAAGTCCAAAACGATGATCATAAGTTCAAACATTCATTAACATGGCGTAAGTCAGTGAAAATCTTCAATTTGTACAGTCCACACATCTTCATATCAGATTCATAGTAGCTAAAAATACAAAATCATATTATAATCTAATTTAAACAAGAATGAAAGCTAATTTTGGGAAACATGATTAAAATATATAATTTAAAAGTCAGGTACTATGTATAAAAAGTCAAGGGTCAAAACAGAAAATCAATCACATAAATGGGGAAAAATATTTAAAATTCATAAAATAGACAACAATTTGAACAGATAAATAGAGTTATAGTTAAATTGATAATGATTAAGGGCGTAGAACTTCAAAAAGTAAATCTTAGAGTAAAACGGTTATCAGGTATTAAAAAATTGTAACAATATAACAGCAAAGAGAAAGGAAACCAGTTAAAAATACTTGCAGAGATTCAAATAGTATAATATTAATGAGAATAGGTCAAGAACAGTTCAATAAACTAAAAAAATTGGGAAAATAAAGAAAGGTATCAAAGATTGGAATTTCATTTAGAGTCCAGAACTAAATAAAAACATTTCAAAAAGTGTTAAAGTACATAAAAAGGTACAGGAAGGTTTAAAGAATGCATTTCATATAGAAAATATCCAGAAGAATCATGTTAGAGAAAAATATTCAAGTTCAAAAAGAAAATATCATAACCTAGATTTCAATTGCAAAATACAAGACTAAAACTGAATTGTAAGACACGTTATATATATCAATAAAACCAGTATTTTTCCTAGATATTAATGATACAAAATACAAAGGGTATAATTAAAAAATTTATTTCAGTATTTATGTCAATATAAACGAATTGTCAAAAAGATTCAGATGTTCACAAATTTCTATAAACTACCTGTCATCTTGTGACAATTAGTCCAGTCTTTTTCCATCACTGCTACAATGCACATGGACCTACAGTTTTTTAAAATTATCAAGTAGACTGTAAAATTTGTGTATTTTAGAAAAACGTGCAACGTAATTTCTTGGCATAAATGGCCATGTTGAATTAGCTGAAAGTGAATGTGACAATTCAAACCCGAACCAGAAAGTAAACGAAGTCGAACTAATCGTGTAACAAATAATCTTAAATTCGGAAATATACAAGGTTCATAATAATATAGGAAAGACAATTTAAAATTGCAAATTCATATTCAAAATAAAAGTTCATCAGTAAATAGGATGAATGTGGAGCAGAGAATGACTACAATTCAATCTCAATAAAAAATGCAGAGGTAACAAGATCAAACTATGAAAGGTCTTTACAAAGGATGCAGTAGCGGAGCTTGGAGAAAAAAGAACACGACCCAAAAGAGAGAAGAGAAGTTTTATCAGCCGGACGCTTTAAAAAGTGATAAAAGGTATTTACTAAAAACTGTTTTAAAAATAAAAACAATCATAAATGTGTCTTATTTAAATTTTGTATATATGTTTGATTAGTTTATAAGGTATTGTTTGATAATTTCATGTTTTAGTAGTTTAGGTGTATATAATATATAAAATAAGTAATATGGGTAATTTCTACTATTGGAAACTCCATATTTCTGAACAATAGTATAAATAGAGATTTAGATTAAAATAATTGTTAAAAAAATAATCAATGTTTAAAAAAATGTGTTTAGTTCAAAAATATTGAAGAAAATTTATAATTTAAATATGCTAATCATTGCAATATGAGTTTAAAATAAAATTCATTCATTAAAAAAAACTATTAATTACCATCATAATAATTAAAATCATTACAATTGGCAACCAACGTAAAGCAAAGATAAATATTAATAAAAATAAATAAAAACAACGATAATAATAAATTAAAATTCATTATAATATATATTGAAATTTAAATAAACATAGACCAAAAAAATCAAATCAATAATTATATTTAGATGAATGAAATAGTATATTAACAGATATTAAATAATGCATTGTAACATATTGTTACGAAATTTACCCAAAGCCGACCCTGTTTCATTTCAGTACGACAACAAACGCTTTGAGATAAAAAATGGTTCTCGAAAAGACTCGGCACCTGTAGGAGTGATGATGTTTTTACGAGAATTTTCTATGCTGCTTTTATAAAGGAAGGAGGCCACGATCGCGAATCAGTTGATGGAGCGAAGAGCTTATATGAAAGATTGTTACTGTGATATTTGAATCAGCTGTTGTATATTCGATGTAAATAAAAGTTTCTAGAAAAGTGAAAGTGAATATTAGTTTTATACTTTTAAATTGAACCCACGGACTTTACAACAATATAAACCAATATTGGAGGCAATAGAAATTTTGTACGAGTGACTCAACTAATGTAAAAGAGCTATGATAAATCAAATGCAATTTAAAGATCAGTACATGAATATAAATGATTAAGTTATAAAACTAGACCATAAACTGGTAATTTGGAAATGATTTATACTGCTAAAACCAAATAGTAAATACATTTTTCAAAATAACAAATATGAAAGTTTAAAATAAATTTCTTTAAAAAGCAATTAGGATTTGAAATGAACATATAAAAATAATCTATGGGTTTGATATATTACAATGAAAACATCTAACGAAAAGAAAATATAAAGTATTACCTTAAATTCGAGGCGTCAATAACCCATCTGAGAGTCCAGATTGATAGTCAATTCATATTTTAGGCACAACAGGGGCAATAATTCAAAATTTTATGATCTTAATAAAGTATTTTGGGGTAAATAACCTTTAAAAACACATTATTTCCTCATAAAATAACTAAATCAAAATTAGATGTCAGGATAAAATTTTAGAGCAAGATTTGGCCAGATCGACCGATCGAAATATGTTGAAATTCATAGGACAAAGCAAATCAGAACGGGGAATCAGGAGATAATATGTTTCGTGCCAACAATGAAAATTTTAGTACAGGTTAAACTCAAAACAGCAAGTGCATAATGATGGGCACGAAATAGAAAGTAAAAATTGCAATTTTAAAGAAAAGTAAAAGGTATTTTAGGAATCTGTTTAGATAGGAAATTGAATATAAAAAAATTAATATTATATATAAAAAGGGGATTTCAAAATTGCTGATTTAAAAAGTTTAAAATGTGCAGTTCTATGTCAAAATTAGAAATTATAAAAGCAAGAACTGTCCGCATGTAAAGGAGAGTTTAAATTTGCAAGTGTAACAGTAAACATTGTTAGCGAGTATAAAGTGACAGTTCTTTTTAAAAAGTCACAAAAATTTCTTAATTCAAAAGTTAGATAAGAAGTGATTGAAATTTGAATAAAAATAATCATACCCAAGAATCGTGTAGGTATAACAGTACAAGTAAATGGTAATGTACTAAAATGTAACAACAGAAAAATATCAGTAATTGACATCAAGTAATGAATCCAGTTTTGGAAAGTTGAAAGTAAAGTCATCTTTTCTGATAGGTCATGCGTTCTGAATCTACTGAGAAATAAAAACAAATTGGATCAAGAAAACATCTAAATAGGATTTGACCTCACTCCAGCTCCACGCAAATATCTCAACGATCTTCGAACAGAACTTCGCAAGAGAACCGAAAATGGTGAGAGAATCACTATTAGATATATCAGTAATGTTTCTAAAATTATTCCCTTAAAAAACCAAAATGTCACGGGTAAGCGCACAGTTAGTGTGGATCCTTCACATAAGATCCTACTTTATTATCACATTGCTTTAGGCTTCAGAACAAAATATGATGAGCTACGTCGAAACGTCTCAACCAGCATTTATGATGCTTTTTATTTCACCGAATCTTGGCTTAAACCCCAGCACTTGGATTCAGAACTTGGATTTGAAAATTTCAATGTTTATCGCCAAGATAGACCTGAATTACCGAGGAATTCTTTGAGTGGTGGAGGTGGAGTTCTTATAGCCGTGCGAAAAATTTCAACTCAACATTAGTGCAGTGCGAACTAACTTCATGTAATCAAATTTTTATTTTGCTGAAAGAGCGTAGAATGGTGATTATATTGGGTGTATGTTCCATCCATCTGTGCTCTGACTACAGCCTTTATAAGGACCAATGTAGATCTGTGGAGTTTATTTTGTCTTGTTATCCTAATGTTAAGTTAGTTTTAAGTGGAGATTATAACATCTCCGATTTTACTTGAAATAAAGATAATTATGGAGTAACTATAGATAATGGAAATTAACTATCGGGCCACTGTATTGGCAAACTGCTTTGGATTTCATTGACTTTTTCAAAAGAATTATGTGTTAAATGCAAGAGGCAGAACTCTAGATTAAGTTTTTACTAATGATTTTAGTTTATGCACATACAAGTCGGACGATTATATACTTCCATCTTCCATTAACCATACACCTATTGAAATTTTACTGTCTTCTAATTGTGATAGTAATAGTTTAATTTATAAAGATTTTTATTACGACTTTAAACAAGCAGATTATTTCGCTATCCACAACTTTCGTGCTAGCCGTAATTGGCAGCCATTGTCGGAGGGGGATATTGATTCAGCTATCAATTGACACGTCCCTGTTAAGGATTTAAGTCTTCCCCTTATCTTGCTTGGTTTTCTAGTCAGCTGCGTCATCTGGTAGCTGAAAAGAAAGCAGCGCATAAAAAGTTTAACTCAACTAGTTGTTATGATGATTATTTAGTTTTTTCACATATCAGAAGCATTTGTAAAGAAGTCAGTAATAATTGTTACACCTGATAAGGTGGCGCCTGCGGTTTGGTGGCTGTGGTTGCGTGGGCGGGGTTTGTGGTGGCGAGATTAGTGGTGTGATTTGTGGTCGTGGGTGTTTGGAAATCTCCCTTCGGCTTGACGGTGGGGAGCCGTTGGGTGGAGAGCTGATGGGTGACGTCATCGGTATTGTGTGTGGTAGATCATTCGTTAGTATTTTTGCTTGGAGCCATATTGTGATGTTTAAGGTAATAATGGGTGACGTCATCGGTATTGTGTGTTGCCGTTGGTATTGTTGTTTGGCTCCATCTTGTGACGTACGCGGTACTAAGAAAAAAAGTCGCTGCCGGGTTTAGAGCCCGGCTTTGTTGATTCAAAGGCAAGGATTTAACCTTGTGGGCTAATGAGACATTGAAAAAATTGTCTAGAGGTTGTTGGGTATTTGATTTTTTTAGTGATAATCGTGTCTTAACTGTAAATGTCATGTGTTGTGTGCTGCAAATTTCTTGTTGTGTGTAACTATTGTGATTTGAGAGGTTATGGGGATAGAGTGTATATGTAATATACAGTGGTGTATGTTGGCAGGTGGTTCGTGGTGTCCGTTCTGGTTGTCAGTTTCGCATTCATGGTTGGCGTTATATGATTTTGGGGTGACAGGTTCTAAGGTGTTGTGTGTTTTGTGAGTTTCATGTCCCATGGATGACGTTGTACGTTTTGTCAGTTTCCAAGTTGTAATGTCGTTTGTCGTGTGTTTTGTGATTTTCATGCTCCAGGGATGACATTGGGTTTTGTGGAGGTGACAGGTTGTAATGTCGTTTGTCGTGTGTTTTATCACTTTCATGTTTCATGCGTGCTGTTGTGTGTTGTGATTTTCATATTGTGTGTTTTGTCAGTTTCATGTTCCGTGGTTGACGTAGTGTTTTGTGTGGTTGTAATTCCATGGATGACGTGTGTTTTGTCAGTTTGCCATTCTGTGGATGGTATTGTATTGACGGTTCTGTGTTCGGCAGTCCTTGTTGCGTGAGATGGTGATAGTTAACATGTGTTTTTGTGGGAAAAGGTATAGTTATGTTGTTTATGAATATCGGTGTACAAATTTAATAAAAGTTTGGTATGAATAATAACAAAACTTTTAAAGACTCACCTGTGTATTGGTCTTTTATAAAAATCATTAAATTCTATCCTTCTGTTTTATAGCTATTTCCGTGATACATAATAGTAAAATTTCTAAGGATTCGATGGTGGTAAAACAATTTTGTTAACAAAATATCAGTTCTCGTTTGAATATTTTACAGGGAGTCTGCTAAAAACGCAACAAATTTATGGTTGAAAACAAAATCACTCACATGTTTAACAAAATAATTCGATGATGGTAATTTTTTAACAAAATTGGTCTATCATATCAGTCCTCGTTTGAATGTTTTACAGGGATTCTGCTAAAAACACCGAAACTTTATAGTTGAAAAACGAAATGACTCATTTATTTAACAAAATGAGTAAATTCCACCAGTGTGGTCCTAGTTTTGAATACTTTTAGAGGCACTTCTGCTGACTACAGGCATTCTGCTAAGAACGTCAAACTTAATCGTTCAAAAACCAAAAGACTCACTTATTTAATAGAATGAGTAAACTCTACCATTGCAGTCCTCGTTTTGAATATATTTCTGCTGAAAACGACGAATGAAGCTTTGTAATAAAACGCCCAAAACAATTAAAGTGTACATTTTACACTTATGATGAAAATAATATATTTACCATTCTGAACCTAATTTTGGATATTTTAGAGTTCTGCTATTAAAATCAGTAAACTCCACCAATCTGGTGAATATAAACGCCGTAACAAAAACAACAAGATGTGTTGAATTTATCATTCTTACAAAGTGTTCAAATTCTTTAACTATATCAAAGTACACCTTTAGTAAATAAAAAGACTCACCTGCTTTTATAAAATCATTTAATTCAGCCATTCCGTTCTAGTTATACAGATGTTTCAGATGTAGACGTCAAAATGGTGTTATTTATGTGATAAATAAAAACAAAATTTAAACTAAAATGGGTAAATTCCTACATTCTGGTCCTAGTTTTTGAATTTTCTAGAGGTATTTCTGTGAAAAACACGGAATGAAGCATTTTGCTAAAACAGCAAAGAGTTTATCACATTTCTCAATATTGTTTGATCTCAAAAGAATATAATGTGTAGTGTTACGTAGTACTTTGTTATCAATCTTCCGATAATCATATATTTAGATTTAAGATATTTTGATGTTTGAATATGTTTCTCAGCAATGATGATTACGTCACAGAAAAGAGGAGAGATTTGCTACAGCTAGCCTCTTACCATTTTGTTATGAGATCACAACCTGACTATCAATGGCAATACAAAACTTCTAACGATGATGGAAAAATAATAAAACAAAAAAAATGAGTTAATCATTTCGCTTCTAGTTTGAATATTTTACAGCCATTCTACTGAAGATGTCAAAACTTAATCGTTGAAAATCAAATAACATGACTTGAGAAAAATGGCTAAACTTCTAAGGATGATAGTAATACAAAAATGAGTCCATCATTTCGGTTTTCGTTTGAATATTTTATAGGCATTCAACTGAAAACGTCAAAATTTAATCACTGAAAACATACCAAATGATAAAAATAATCTTATCGAAAATTTGTAAATTCACTAATCTGGTGGTATTTTGAATATTTTAGAGGCATTTCTGCTAATTACAGACATTGTGCTAAGAACGCCAAAAGTTAATTGTTGAAAAACAAAAAAACTCACTTATTTAATAAAATGAGTATACTCTACCATTGTGGTCCTATTTTTGGATTTATGTCCGCTGAAAACGCCTAATAAAGCATTGTGATAAAAAGTTAAAAACAATTAAATTAAAGAAATTATGATTCACAAATTCCCAGGGAACAGGGAAGAATGGTGGATATGGCCTTAAAAATAATATATTATATGTAGCTTTATTTGAAATAAAATTTAAAAACAAGACTATGTTTTACTACCATAACAGACAGTAGATAAGTACCCGAAATTTATTTCCGATTAGAACGAATGCTACAGCGAACCTTGTTATCTCTGTAGCTTTCAGTTCATATAGTCAAGACCTCTTAAACGGTACATATGATATTCCTTATCCAGGGCATGTATCTTGTTATTTGATGAAAACATAAGGCTAATGAAAAAAGGGTGGGAGTCATAAGCCATGCTCTCATTGGTCGATTTAAACTTGAACTTGCATTTTGCTTTAAATTTGTCAACACAGCATACAATGCATATTCCACATTCCATTAGCTATCATCATGATGCTCCATTGCCAAGAGAATCAATTCAATCGTGTGTTTTCCCTAGGTCTAGGGATTTTTCTCATCGCTGTTTAAAGAAACAATACGCACTAAGTTTGTTTTTCCTGGATCTAGGGAAATATGGAAATCTGGCAATCATGGTCCTGAAAAGTGGGTCTCCCTCCCTTTTTCTGTGACGTCATAAGCCGTGCTCTCGTTGGTCGATTTAAACTTGAACTAAAATAATGCTACATTGCCAAGAGAATCAATTCAATCGTGTGTCTAGGGATTTTTCTCATCGCTGTTTAAAGAAATAATACGCCCTAAGTGTAATTTTTCTGTTACGTCAATAGCTTCCTGTTTACGTCATATATTCAAGAAAAACATCAGTATTCTGAAAACAAGGGGAAGTTAAGCTTATATCAAAATTCAACAGTCAGTGTAATGAACCTAATAGATGTTGGTGACATCTACCGTCTAGTGAGTAAATACGTGGATATATATCTGTATGTATATCAAAATGATCCACTCTTATTGGTTGGTGTGAACTCCAGCCCACCTGCTAACCATCAGTGTGTTTAACTCATACGTTTACAAAGAATAGTCCTGAATAAAGATTTAAAGTTTCCTCAACAGGATTCCGTTACATACCCGGCAACAATGTCTTTATAACATACGAAGTATATGCCACCGAAGGGTAAAGTCATAATTCCCAGGATCTATTCAGAAATCTGGCAACGCTGACCCTCAAACATTACCATTATACTCCCAAATATATATAATGGTCGGTAGATTGATAAAAAGATATACAGTACCTTGCTTCCGGTTAACTTCAACAAAAAAACACTATAGTTATCAATGTACAGGAGTGTGTGTCAACCAATGGCAATGCAAAACTTCTAAGGATGGTAGTAAAATAGTAAAAGAAAAAATGAGTAAATAATTTGGTTCTAGTTTAAATATTTTACAGGCATTGAAAACATACCAAATTATAAAAATAATCTTATTACGGCGTACAATACGTTTCTTCCAGTTCACTTCAATAAAAAACACTGTTTAGTTATCAATGTGTTTGTCAGCAGTCAGCTGTCATAGCTGAAACGAGCATGCTAAAGAATGAAGGGGCGTATTGCAGTCAGCAGCAAATGTTACTGGATTTTTAGAAAAATATGACTAGAGTTGGGAAAGTTGTTAGAAATGCTGGGAATGGGACTGGTCGCAACAGAAAGCTTATAACAGAATGCAGATATGGAAAATGAATACGAATATTATAGCGAAGAGTTTTCTTTTTTCAGTAGACATGCTGTTAGGGACATCTCAAAATATTTTTATGCGAAACAATTCGGTTGTTATAAATATCTGTAATACATTAATGAGTATTTAAATGAAATTGTTTGCAATGTATGTAGGATATCCTTGAAAAATTGTTAATGCAAAGATTAGTTGATGTTAATACTGCAGGCTTTAAGATATTATGTTTATAATGTATGGTATGACTCAAGCAACTACATGTTTTAGATAATAATACATTAATATATTGATGAGTACCTAAAACGAAGGTTGCTAGCAATATATGAAGGATATTCTTTCAAGAAGTAGTTAATGCAGAGATTAGTATGTGTTAATACTGGCTGCCAGGAGATACCGTGCCAAAGTGTTCAAATTCTTTACCATCAAAAATGATGCTATGATGAGGTTTTGTCACCGAGAATCTGTCATATCTGAAACGAGCATGCTAAAGAATGAAAGGCCGTATTGCAGTCAGGAGCCAGAAGCAAATGTAACTGGATTGTTAGAATAATATGACTAGAGACGAAATGTTGGGAAAGTTGTTAGAAATGCTGGGAATGGGACAGGTATCAACAGAAAGCTTATAACAGAATGCAGATATGGAGAATGAATGCGAATTTTATAGCAAAGAGTTTTCATTTTTCAGTATACATGCTGTTAGGGACATCTCAAAATATTTGTATGCGAAACAATTCGGTTGTTATAAATAATTGTAATACATTAATGAGTATTTAAATGAAAGTTGTTAGCAATGTATGTAGGATATCCTTGAAAAATTCTTAATGCAAAGATTAGTTGATGTTAATACTGCAAGCTTTAAGATATTATATTTATAATGTATGGTATGACTCAAGCAACTAGATGTTTTAGATAATAAATATTTTATGCAGACCATTTTCCACTGCCAAACCCATGAGGATCCTGCGGCTATAGAATCTATATATAAATATCCATATAGAACGTTTGCATATACATTTTATAGTCCCAGGGGCTGCATAACTGGCATCGTTGAGAGTCTCCATTAATAATTAGTGTATACCGTAATATATAAAAATTATTAACAGGCCTACTATTCGTTCAAAGAATCAATACACAAATCAAATGTTCTGCTGATACCATTATCACACGCACAATCCATAAATTAATATAGGGCGTCTTATTCAATGGTTCTGATAGGCTTCAGAATTGTGTAGATAACAGACATTCAAGCTAAGCATATTGATTCAAAACGAATATCGTAATTTGTGGCATTCATTGAAATCTTCTGTTCTTCACCTAGTGACCATTTCAGAACGTCGAGAAGTAAGTCTCTCTTCTTGGGACTAGAATGCCTTCGTTTCTTCACCACTTGAGACTCTCTCTTTGATAATAGTCCTAGGACATTTTTGGATGTGAGACATGTGTACATTTACCGACATAATTTTTTAAAGCCAAAAGGCACAGATGAGAAATCTGACAAAAAATTTCTTTTAAGAGATTTTGGCTGGTAACGTTTTTCTGTTGTAACTGTCACTACATTGTGTTCAGCTGTTCTACGTATTTGTTTACTAATGATTGAATTGGGTTCTTCTTCACTCAAAACCATCAGCTTAATGGCATCAAAGTTTATTAATTTCGAAGCAGCACAATTCAGAGTAATTCCTTTAACCTTACAAACGGTTATATACTCTTGTGCTTTCGTTGACCAAACCATATATGCATAGTTTTTGGGACCGCCTGAGACAAATTCCACGATATAACTCTCTGGTCCGTATGTTTCTAGTTCATCAGAACGTGAAACATATATACAACTGTCAGAATCGTAATACAGTACTCTATCACCGAGTTTCGCCAAATAGCTATAAAGTTTGAGGCTGTTACATAGGATGCGATGACAACATTAACGGTAGACAGAGAATCGGAAGCCTCTTCTTTGTACTCCCAGTTTACAATAAGGGTATTCTCGTTAACAGGTAGAACGGTATTGACATAAATGGCAGGATTTAACATCATATTGAAAAACTCATCTGGTTGATTCACAGTAGAGGTTTTAGGTTGGTTTTCACGCTGTCCAAACTTCCCCCAAAATGAATTCATAATCAGTTTCGCCAAGGATCTTAGACCAGGGTTATCGAGGATTTTAGAATAGTCTAGACGAACATCTTCCCTCTGCACAAACTCTTCAATATAGCGGTTCTTTTCCTCTGCAGATTTGCAATGAGATGGCCAATTGGACGATTCCTGTTTAATTTTGATAAACCTGTTCATCATTTAAGTGAACAGACCAGCTACATTTTTCCCAAATTGAATTGTTTTATATGACCATACCTCATACATGTTTAGAATTTGGTAGCCCATTTCCAGAGCCTACGAGACCTCCTCAATCACCCAAGTGCCAGATAGGTCACGTTCCTCATCTGAATGATGACATTCATCAGTGTTGAATTGCTCCCCACAAGTGCGACAAAGAAGAAACATTAGTTTGTTATTCATTTTTTGTGGCAGAACCGAATGGAAAAGGTCGTGTGGCGGTAAAATTTTACACTTTACGAGGCCGGACAATGAGGAGAGATCATTGGGACACTCCTGTCCAACATAAACCTCTGGGTGACCTACAGGAAATTTTCCATATTTAAACACCCAGGGATACAAAGAACACACATCGACGTACTTGATCTTCTCACCTTCTTTAGCTTTGTAGTGCTGTACAATATTGCCAGTCCTACCGCCCGCGAAGGCAATCTCTCGGTTCTAAACCTGTGAGAGATACGTGGGGATGCTTTTCCGTAAATGTTTTCATCTCGTTGTTGACAGCTAGCATTTTCTGGAACTCACATTCCCAGATCTCTACCACTTCATAACCGAGAGAGCGAAGTCTAGCAAGTTTACACTGAGTGGCTTCATGTTTTTGGTTAAGAGTTTGTGAGGGATCTCCATACAATGGTTTATCTCTTTGGTATTTATAACAGGTTGTACACCCATGGTAATAACATCCTTGGAATTCAAATACCAAATTCAATTCTGGAGAATAACCATCAACTTTAACCCCAGCTACTACTGCCTCAGAACCTTTCACAGCGTGTTGGATATCAACAGCCCGCTGCCTTTCCTCCCATACTAACCACTGAATTGCAATATTTGACTGATTTTCTCTCCATCTATAACCATGCTTAGGAATAATACCGATGGTCTCTGGCTTGAGAAAGTTCCTGCGGAAGACCTTATTGCAGGCTGAAGCTATGGTCGTTGCCTCGGAAAATGGGCAGACATTGGTTTCGTCCAGCATGAGTTGGCGGAATTTCACGCATGATTGTGACAAAATATCGATATCCGAAATGCAGTAGTCAGTTATCTCTTTTTGAAAGTCAAACACTTACCCCTCTTTAACACGTTCACCATACCATAACAAAATTTTTTCCCTTTCATCAGGTTTTTATACCATAAGGATCGTAATATATAAGGGCCGGCATAGAACCGACATAATTTTGATTTTCTGTACCGTTAAAAAGATGAGGAAAGTAACCCTTCTTGAGTTTTTTTAAGTTAAAGGCTTTGGGAAGTTTGGGGAATGCCATGGGAAAGTAATTGAGGCTATCGAGGAATGTTACCTTTTCGTATACTATTGAAATAAGTCTGGTTCCTCTCATTATAAGTTCTGGTTTCAAGTCGGTGTTCGTTAGAATGTAATTGAGTATAAACTGATGATCAAAACCACCTCCATTATGGGCCAAAACAATAACTTTTTTGAATTTCTTTCGGATGCCTAGAATATGTCTCATTAAATCATAAATAGCCTTTTGACGATATCCACACACCTGACAGAAATATAACCCTTTCTCATCAATACAATTATAACAACATTGTTTCATTACACACAGATTGGGTTCATGGAGAAGAGAACCGTTTGCTTGTACCGTTTCTTGGCGAGTTTCAAGATCATAGAAAATGAAAAAAAAGTCTTTAGTGGGTGGTGTCTTTATATCGGGTTGTATATAACATAGATAATTGGAAGGTTGGTGACATTTGCAAATCTTGCAAAAAATTTCTCCGCAAATGTGAGTCCTTTTATACTGAACGGTTTTAAAACATTTTTCACAACGACAAATCTGCTGACAAATACCGAACTGAAGATGTTTATGGAAACATGATGGTGCCCTGAACTTGTCACAATTTACCTTTACCTCATTGACATTGACAGAACAAGAGGGTGATTGTCTGCAACCAGAACAAGTGCCACCGCAACGATGTTTTTCCTTATGATCATATGGTATATGACACTCCTCGCAATAATATTTGCAACAGAAAGATGATGTTAGAAAAGTTATAAAATTGTATTGCCTCTCGTGATATAGCAAATTGATACTTGCCCCATTAGAATTTCCCTTAAAGATTACATCACGACCTTTTGAACCATACGCATACACAGTGATCCTACAAGAATAAAGATACCTCTGAAACGATTGAAGCTCTGAAATTCCAGCCCCTACTTCAGGAATCACCACTCCAGCACCCTCCATCAACTCTAGAGCTCTCTGCCTCTGTAGTTTCCCTGTATCCCTCAGAACTTTAGGGTAAAGTGGATCCTTATCCACAAAAGTTTTTGCGACCACTAGAGCGCGAGGTAGACAAAGATTTTCTTTGTAATTAATGACCATAATTCCTCGACGTTTAGAACACTCCTCTTTGAAACTGTTGTACGAGCGCCCACGGCCAACCCCTAACGGCATTCGTACGGTAGTTTTACCTAGACAGAAGGTCTCAGTGTTAAGCCCAGTTGAATTAGAGTGATATATGGATAAGATCTTGTCTCATATATCATCGATCGTAATATCCGAGGCGTCTTTGAATCGCATCCAATCCTGACCACGACAGAAATCTTTAGATCAAAAGGTAAACCCCACTTTATCTGTAGGTTCTAATCCCGCGGTTGCTTTCTGGACAATCTGAGTTATGGCGGATTTCACCCATCCCACAGGTTCGGTCCCATATGGAATTCTTTTGATTTTAAATTCTAAAACACGCCCCATGATCCCATAACGTCTAATATTCTTTGTAATATCTTTAATTATCGAATACTTCATCATCTCGCTAGTGATGGTCTTGAGACAAACCCACAAACGTTAGTAATGTAATAAGTTGAACGCTCACAATGAATAGTTACAAATGAAAAACGATTCAAAGAACAACGTAAAATTCAGATAAAAGAATGTTTTCAAAATTAAAATGCTTATGTACTGCTCACAGCAACTTAACTGACCGGCAGCGGAAACGTAAATTGTTTTATCAATATAGAGCAGATGTGTTTGTGTGAACTGTAGAGAATAGATGGCGTTGGGGAAACAACCCAAAATATTGGTCTATTCAAATGACCTTACAAACATCGTGCACTTTTTAGAATAAAATGTGGAGCTTAGTTTGCAGTTTGACAGACCTCGACAAGGGTGCAGCTGATCATTACTGAAATAAAAACCCTCTAATTTAAGCTTATACACCCAGTAAACTAAAAATTTATAGATTTGAGAAGTATGCATTCACTGCAAATGATGGCGGTCAAGAGTCATGAATGTTTGAAAATACCTCTTTTAAAATATCACTAAATAATTCCTACAATTAAAGTTTATTCAGCAAATTGTAAAATCAAAATATCCATAATTATGAGAAGTATACCTTTAAATGGAAATATAAAAATTTAAGAAATTTTTGAAATCAGTCCCGTTGAATTACCAAAATGAGCATTTATTATAAACTAGAGTACATGACTGTGATTTAATACGACTAGTCCAAACAAGCCAGTCATGATTTCTTTGAAATAAAAATTCAATAGATTCAATGTTAAATAAATGTAAGATTTAAATATCAGTATGATGTTATGAAGTTCATAAATGTTTGAAAATAGATTATCAGATATGAATAATTATTTCTAACAACTTTATAAAATGTGAGTCAATATGTCTTGTCAAAATACTAGGCAGTCATAATTTTAGCCTAATAGTAGAAAATTTAAAAACTTACATGTATTAAAAATTCACACTCTTGAACTGTTCACACACTTAATTGTCCACTTCACTGGTTCAGTTTGAGCTACTAAAATAAATTTCGAAAAGTTACTTATTTATCGATAACATTGTCTACGTCATCTCCGTTCCCAACAAAATTTATTTAATAATGCTGATAAATCGTAGATTTGCAAAAACCACAACATCCTGTTCCATACCCTTATCAACTATCGCAACTCGAATGTTTTATTTTATAAATTAAACATAATTCCACAACATCCGTTCGCAAGAACGTCAAGCGGTTAGCTCCTATTCTTATCTCTAACCACAACGTCCTGCACTTTTGGTCGTTGTGAAATTTGCAATCGTTAGTAAAAAACAGAAAACTGTTATATGCATGTGTTTAAATGAAACAAAACTTTATTTCATTATTTTTATTAAGCGAATATTTTTAATTACATCATAGGATTATCTTAAACTTTAATACTTTTTTATTGAAAGTGATCCATCAATAAGAATCAAATGTGACGGATAGACTCGTCTGGGTAGGCCAGCATCTAGCTTTCTCTTAGGTAAAGTATGTTTATAATGGTATGTATTCCCTAGTTTGCAATTTTCCCTGTCATTTCTGAAATACCTACAGGATCTACGTTCAATGTGGTATGCAGAGTACTATATTTAAACCATTTTTTTTCATCGTATTTAGTGACCTTATGTAACTCATATATGTCACCTTCAGCGATGTATTTCAATTGTTTCAGCTCTATTTTGTCAGAATATCTAGCATTGTTTTGTTCCCGTATTTTACTATCTTTGGTGTTTTATTTGAATTAAATATTCGGTTGTCTTTTCTGAGCAATTCAGTTAGTTTGTGTGCTCAATGAAAAATTTTCAACCCAGGGCGACAAGAACGTCTTATCACAGTCCTAATCTAATAAATAACGTGATATTATGGTTATGGCTAATATGTGAACAAGGTACAACATATTTGAACTGAACCTATTTAAACCAACGACCATTAAGCTGATGAACGGCTGCAGGATGATAGTTAATGTGAATGGGCAAACTTTTATCTCACACCATGTATCATTTTAGTAATGATTCATTTCTGTCCAAAACTTTTATGCAAATTTCACAGAATAACAATTAATTTTATGTTTATTTTTCATGTGGCGATAAATATCTGTTCTATTCATAAATTTTCCACACCTTTCGCATAGTAATTTTTGTCGATCATATTTAAACTGCCATTTTTTGAAATCTTCATAACTATCCCAGGAGCTCTTGTTGAAAGGTGTCCGTTGTTTTGACCACACAGAATGTAACATTTATCGCAAAGTGGGCGTCCTGTTTTTGGAAACCATTTGCTACAAAATTCACATTCATTTTCCATGTCTGCACAGTATGAAAGTTTAGCGTAGAATGACGGCATTTCTGTTAATACCAGTTCCATTCCCAGCATTTCTAACAACTTTCCCAACTCTAGTCATATTTTTCTAAAAATCCAGTAACATTTGCTGCTGACTGCAATACGCCCATTCATTCTTTAGCATGTTCGTTTCAGCTATGACAGATTCTCGGTGACAAAACATCATCATAGCATTTTTAATGGTAAATGGTAATTCAAATGGTGATTTTCATTACAACAGCTGTTTTCAAAGTACCACCAGATTGGTGGAATTTACCTATTTTAGATAAGATTATTTTTATCATTTGGTACGTTTTCAATGATTTAATTTTGAGGTTTTCAGCTGAAAGCCTGTAAAATATTTAAACTAGAACCGAAATGAAGGACTTATTTTGTTTTTACTATTTTACTACCATCCTTAGAAGTTCTGCATTGCCATTGGCTGACAAACACATTGATAACTAAACAGTGTTTTTTATTGAAGTGAACTGGAAGAAACGTACTGTATGCCTTAATAAGATTATTTTTATCATTTGGTATGTTTTCAATGCCTGTAAAATATTTAAACTAGAACCAAAATGATGGACTCATTTTTTCTTTAACTATTTTACTACCATCCTAAAAATTTTTCATTGCCATTGGTTGACACACTCTCCTGTACATTGATCACTAGAGTGTTTTTTTTGTTGAAGTGAACCGGAAGCAAGGTACTGTATGTCTTTTTATCAATCTACCGACCATTATATATATTTGGGAATATAATGGTAATGTTTGAGGGTCAGCATTGCCAGATTTCTGAATAGATCTTGGGAATTATGACTTTACCCTTCGGTGGCATATACTTCGTATGTTATAAAGACATTGTTGCCAGGTATGTAACGGAATCCTGTTGAGGAAACTTTAAATCTTTATTCAGGACCATTCTTTGTAAACGTATGACTTAAACATACTGATGGTTAGCAGGTGGGCTGGAGTTCACACCAACCAATAAGAGTGGATCATTTTGATATTCATACAGATATATATCCACATATTTACTCATCAGACGGTAGATGTCACCAACATATATTAGGTTCAATACATTGACTGTTGAATTTTGATATACGTTTAACTTCCCCTTGTTTTCAGAATACTGATGTTTTTCTTGAATATATGATGTAAACAGGAAGCTAATGACGTAACAGAAAAATCACACTTAGGGCGTATTATTTCTTTAAACAGCGATGAGAAAAATCCCTTGACCTAGGGAAAACACACGATTGAATTGATTCTCTTGACAATGTAGCATCATTTTAGTTCAAGTTTAAATCGACCAACGAGAGCACGGCTCATGACGTCACAGAAAAAAGGGAGGGAGGCCCGCTTTTCAGGGCCATGTTTGCCAGATTTCCATATTTCCTTAGATCCCGGAAAAACAAACTTGATGCGTATTGTTTCTTTAAACGGCGATGAGAAAAATCTCTAGACCTAGGGAAAACACACGATTGAATTGATTCTCTTGGCAATGGAGCATCATGATGATAGCTAATGGAATGTGGAATATGCATTGTATGCTGTGTTGACAAATTTAAAGCAAAATGCAAGTTCAAGTTTAAATCGACCAATGAGAGCATGGCTTATGACGTCACAGAAAAGGGGAGGGGGGCACTCTACGGAGGGCCTCCCACGCTTTTTTCATAAGCCTTATGTTTTCATCAAATAACAAGATACATGCCCTGGATATGGAATATCATATGTACCGTTTAAGAGGTCTTGACTATATGAACTGAAAGCTACAGAGATAACAAGGTTCGCTGTAGCATTCGTTTTAATCGGAAATAAATTTCGGGTACTTATCTACTGTCTGTTATGGTAGTAAAACATAGTCTTGTTTTTAAATTTTATTTCAAATAAAGCTACATTATATTTTTAAGGCCATATCCACCATTCTTCCCTGTTCCCTGGGAATTTGTGAATCATAATTTCTTTAATTTAATTGTTTTTAGCGTTTTATCACAATGCTTTATTAGGCGTTTTCAGCGGACATAAATTCAAAAATAGGACCACAATGGTACAGTTTACTCACTTTATTAAATAAGTGAGTTTTTTGTTTTTCAACCATTAACTTTTGGCGTTCTAAGCACAATGTCTGTAATTAGCAGAAATGCCTCTAAAATATTCAAAATACCACCAGATTGGTGAATTTACATATTTTAGATAAGATTATTTTTATCATTTGGTATGTTTTCAGTGATTAAATTTTGACGTTTTCAGTTGAATGCCTATAAAATATTCACACGAGAACCGAAATGATGGACTCATTTTTGTATACTATCATCCTTAGAAGTTTAGCCATTTTTCTCAAGTCATTTTATTTGATTTTCAACGATTAAGTTTTGACATCTTCATTAGAATGGCTGTAAATTATTAACTCTTTTTTTTCCATCATCGTTAGAAGTTTTGTATTGCCATTGATAGTCAGGTTGTGATCTCATAACAAAAGGGTAAGAGGCTAGCTGTAGCAAATCTCCCCTCTCAAATCATACTAGTTACACACAACAAGAAATTTGCAGCACACAACACATGACATTTACAGTTAAGACACGATTATCACTAAAAAAATCAAATACCCAACAACCTCTAGACAATTTTTTCAATATGTCTCATTAGCCCACAAGGCTAAATCCTTGCCTTTGAATCAACAATGCCGGGCTCTAAACCCGGCAGTGACTTTTTTTCTTAGTACCGCATACGTCACAAAATGGAGCCAAACAACAATACCAACGGCAACACAATACCGATAACGTCACCCATTATTACCTCAAACGTCACAAGATGGCGCCAAGCAATAATACCAACGAATGATCTACAACACACAATACCGATGACGTCACCCATCAGCTCTCCACCCAACGGCTCCTCACCGTCAAGCCGAAGGGAGATTCCCAAACACCCACGACCACTAATCACACCACTAATCTCGCCACCACAGACCCCGCCCACGCAACCACAGCCACCAAACCACAAGGTCAACGACCCACGCAACCACAAGGCCACCCATGCAACCACAAGGTCGACTTTTATCAACCGCAGGCAGATAAGGGACGACCTTGAGAAATTTCCCACGACCAAGTGGGGCCACCCCTACTTACATTATTAATATTGAAAATAATTTAAATCACAACCCAAGAAGTTTTTGAGGGTATATTAATGGCATGAAAAAGTCTTTTAAATTTCCGAAATCCATGTTTTATGAGGATGAAATAAGCAACGGGGCTGACGAAACTGCAGGTCTTTTTGCTACCTACTTTTCAAAGTTTATAAATTGGATCAGGACATTAATGTGCCTCATTTTCATTATGAAAACACTGTTAATTTGTCTTCCTTCTCTGTAACTGTAGCAGACATCATTAGCAGAATTAATGAACTTCGGATAAAGCTCTCGTGTGGTCCTGATGGTATTCCCTCGCATTTTTTAATAAACTGTGTCTACACTCTAGCGCTTCCTCTGAAAACAATTTTTAACTTGTTACTGTTATCCGGAAAGTTTCCCAGTTTTTGGAAATATAGCCACCTGAGGCCAATCCACAAAGCTGGATCTAACGAAAATATTGAGAATTCCCGAGCTGTATGCTTGCAATCGGAGATCCCGAAATTATTGCACTACTTTTTCTCTCAATTCTTATCATGGCAATTTAAACACATTTTTGTTAACGAACAGCATGGATTTCTTTTGGGGTAGATCGATTTTAACCAATTTGGCCGTCTACGAGTCATGTATAGTAAAAACTTTGGAGAATAGACTACAAGTTGACTCTGTTTATACGGATTTCGCTAAAGCGTTTGATAGAGTTAAACATAGAATACTTTTGGCCAAACTTCATGCTCTAGAAGTTAATGGCCCATTTCTAGAGTAGACAAAGAGTTATCTCTCAGACCGATACCATTATGTTAAAGTGCTGTATTATTTCCAGTATTATAGGTGTCTTCGTGAGTTCCACATGGTTCTCACGCGGGACCATTTCTTTTTAATTTATTTATTAATGATATTGGCAAAATAACTAATCACCTTATTATCTTAATGTATACTGATGATTTCAAACTGTTTGAAGAAATTGCAACATGCAATGATGCTATGTTACTCCAATACGATTTAAACTCTTTATTTGCCTGGTGTATTAGCAATGATCTTGACCTGAATATCAATAAATGTTTTGTTATTAATTTTGCAAAAATTTTACAACCTGTAATCATTTCATACGCTATTAATTCACAAACGATACATCGATTAGGTGAAATTCGTGACCTTGGTGTCGTTTTCGATAATTCTCTGAGTTTTCGTAGACACATTGATCTAGTTGTTTCCAAGAGTTACACAGTTTTGGGTTTTATCAACCGTCAGAAGATAGAACAGGAGAATGACAGACCACTTTTCTTATGGGACTAAAAATCACTTTTTGAAATCGAGCTGGTATGCGGTGGAATCGCCTCGGGCGCGTTATTTATTGCAAGTGTATGTATGAATAATGTGTGTATTGTTTGGTAATGTATGTGTAATTAAAAATACACGTGTAATTGTTGAGATAATTATTATTATTTAGACTGGGACCAGCGCATCCGCCATAATATACGAGATACCTTTATACTTAGTCGTTGGCAAAAAAAGTCTATCGGCATTTACACCGGCGAATGTTGGCCGCTAGCCTGATTCTCAGGCGATGAAGTCATGGTCGTGATGAACACAGCTTGTTTCTTAATATTCAAAAAAAACACTAGCCGGATTTCTTTTTTATGTAATAAATTCTATTTGCGAATATCCTCAAGGTATCCTAAATTGCAAATCTCGTACGATAGCTGACATTATAATAAGATTTATTAAATTGATAGTGAAAATAAAAAACCCACATATCAAGGTGGATTAAATTAAATACGAATACTCAACTCGCGGATGACATCAATACATATTCAAATATCTCCGGTATCGGGGAGATCCAACTAAAGGTTAAACGTTGAGAATCACACTTGAACATACAGGGTAGATTATTATTGGTACAATTTTTCATGATAACTAAAAAGAAGAGATTGTATTAATTGAAACAAAAAGAAAATAAGAGATTTTTTCTTTTCGGGGGGGTTAAATTATAAGTTTAGAAAGAGAGCAGAAGCAAAAACAATGTTAGCGGTTTTTTTTATAGCGTGGTACTTTTCACTGGTACTGAGTGAAGTGAATGTTGAGGACTATTTAAAGCGATATGGGTTTTTAACGGAACCTAATGGAACATCTATATCAGACGTGAAAGACGGATTAATTAATTTTCAAGAACTATATAATTTGATAGTCGACGGTACTACAAATGAAGAAACTTTAAATTTAATGAATAAACCACGTTGCGGTTTACCTGATTTCCCTTTGAGTTTTCGTACAGCTTCCCAAAAATGGAAAAAAAAAACAAATTAAAGTAGTACTTTGTATTTGCTGATTCTGAAAATTAGTGGCAGAAAAAGCTTTTGAAGTATGGCAAAATGTGTCAAATTACAATTCACCTATTCAGCTACCATGCCGGACATAGTAATTTCCTATGCCGATGGACAGTTCCGGCACTCAAACAACAGAAGGTGTCAAGATGCGGGGAATTGTTATTAGCTATTTGATGGACCTTCTGGTGCATTGGGACATGCATATCTCCCAAATAATGATACATGTCGTGAGATTCATTTAGACCGAAGTGAGATGTGGTATTTGGGGCTGGATACAATAGAAGATATTCCAGCAAACCAGACAAGTTTGCTTTCTGTTTTGATTCATGAAATCGGTCACAGCGTTGGAATGGAACATTCCCCTTTTTGGAACTCAATAATGTATCCATATTACGTTTACAACTCGATGAAGATGATATCCGAGCAATTCAATTTTTATATGGAGCGAAAAAAATCCTGAAAGTACGACCGTAAAAAGCATTCTAAAGACGACGAAAAAAATCCTCGAAACTGTGACGGTAAAAAGCACCCCAAAGACAACACAGAAATATACTCATGAGATTCCTTCGAGTACACAAAAAATTATTATTTCCACAACTACCACTAATACCACTGTAAAAGGTACACAAGAGAAAGCAATAGACTTATGTCAAGTAAATGTTTCGAGCTTACAGTTTTTAGTATTACGAAGCAATCTGTATATTATTTATAAAGACAGGCTGTGGATCATGGATATGGAGAGTAGGAACATAACATCAAAAAACGTAGATCTACGCAATTTCTACCATCGGATGTCGATGAAATAACTTCAATATATCAAAGACCTTCTGGTGAAATAGTTATGATTGGAGATAAGAAAAGATTATTCTACATTTTAAACTAACGAAAAGTCTAAACATTAATGATTTCAAGCTCTCAAAACCAGCTAATGAAATCATTGCCACTGTTACAAGTTATACAGGACAAACTATTTTTTTCCTTTCAAATAATATGTACGCCGAAATCAATGAATGTTCTCTTGAAGGGAAATATTTTGGTTATATAAGCAGAGACTTTAGCGGTATACCAGAAAATATTAGAGGTGCATTTCGGTATACCAACGGAAGAATCTATTTTTTGAAAAGGATAGGTATTTTGAGTATAATGAATGTTCAAATATTCTTGTAGAAACTAATAAGTTAACATTAGATTTGTTTAATATTAAATGTCCCGATTTGACATTGTTCGAACAACTGAAGGAATTGTTGACTAGAATTTTAGCTAGAGAAAATATAAATTAATAACAAATTACTCTGTGAGCATTATTTTTAACTTATTCCAAGATGAGTCTGTGGAAACTAATTTCACAGCACTTGCATGAGACCAGTTTTAGTATTTATCGAGTACGTATGAGAGAGAGGAAGACAACTAGTTGTTGATTTTTTTTTACCACTAGCAATTCCAATCAAACGAAGAAATGCGAGTATGAACCTGCAAAAACCTCAAACCACAGGCGAGAGCAAGGAATAAAAATTTAACAGGGTAATACGGCGAAAAGAAGAACAACAGAAAACAATTGGTTTGAAAATATGGTTGACGTCAAAGCATATCCTGAAATCGCTGATATCTTGATGTGTTTTAATATATATATATATATATATATATATATATATATATATATATATACATGTTTGAATATAATTCATCTCCGAAAATAAGGGGAATGTTAACATTATGGCAGAATTTCTTTAAATCCAAAAATCATTTATATTACTTACTTATTTTCACCATGTAAAATTCTTTAAGCTATAACACACAACTTAACTTTATGTTAAAATCTCTCGGTATAACCAAACCATAAAAGTATATCGGAGGAATGTTCACGGATCTACCCACACGAAACAAGTTTTCAGATTCGCCAAGCGTTCGCTAAAGCAAATTCGCGTAGGAATTAATTACCTTGTCTGGGTGATGCAATAGGAAAACAATCTTTCGTAAGGTAACAGGATTGTCTGCAGGCTTGTCTACACTCGATGTGGCGAACGAAATTGTATAAAAGCAGACGCAATTGCGATAAGTAGTCAATTGCAAATGTGCCTTTCTTGTGAATACTAGTTGTATAGTGTTGCAGTGAATTGTAAGGTAAGTACTTTTTGGTTAATATTATTTTAAATATTTTTTCTTCTGTTGTTTGTTTGGTTAGCGGTCTAATACTATTTCGATTTTATATGTTGAAAAAATTCTCTTCTTGCTCGTAACGTTTATCGTTACAGTAAGATGTCTGTGGAAATATTTAAATATATATTTTATTTAAATATATTTTCATTTTGAAGTCTTATTAACTAAAGCTATGTTCCTTATACCGTGCCTTCTGTAAATTTTATTTTGCTGGGGATTTGTTTTACCCATTATTTAGTTACTTTTTTGTTTTTTTGTTTCCCTGGAAAGCGTCTATTTCGATTTTATATGCAGTACAGATTATTGAAAAATACTTTTGTTTCTCGTAAAGTTTATGGTTTTCAGTAATAGCCCAGTGGAAAATATTTAAGTATATTTTTTCGTTTTGAAGTCTCATTAGCTTTAGATATGTTTTGTTATGTCGGGTCTTCTGTTATAGAAAGTGTAAAATTTCATTTTACATTGTAGGTGTTTTATCTAATCCACTTACTTGAATGAATCTGATGGATTACTAAAATATTTCATTATTGTTACAGTTAAAAACAGTATCTTCGTGATCTCCAAAAAACTTGCTACTAGTTATTTCTGTTGAAATACTCAGCCGTTCAAAAAACAACCTGCTACCAGTCAACCTGCTACCAGTCAACCTGCTACCAGTCAACTTGCTACCAGTTATTTCTATTGAAATACCCTACTACCAGCCAACCTGCTACCAGTCAAGTTTTAGAAGTAGCGATAAAAGAGTACAAAGTAAGTAATTTTTTGTCTACATTCAGAGCGCTCACTTATACTTATTTATACTTTCGCAGATGAGTTTCCTTAATAAAATCAATAAACTTTGCTCTTCAGAAGCCACACAAAAGCCGAAAATTAGGGTGCGAGATTTGGAGGTGAATTCAAAACACCGGATTCTGCGGGCAAAGCTGTTAAACTCGAAATACGGGGAAAGCATACTGGTAGAGCTTGAACATAAGGTGGCATTCCTTCCCAAGAGGGTAACAGATACCTTCAAACAGCACATCACAAAATTCGAAGGAGGACAGTACTACCTATCGTTTAAAGGGTTGCAACAGATAGCTGGTTTTCAGACGAGGACCCTTTTCACCATTGAGGAGGAGGACGCAACGCTAACCAACTCCTAGAGGCCGAATATCAGCAGATCGCCTAACATCATTGCAGATCAACTAACTGTAAGTCTTTAACTTTCTGTTGTCGTTATTTGTAAAGAAAAAAAATGAATTCAGAACAAATTGCCTCTCTTAGCAGTGACATTATCATAAAAATTAGGGACTTAGAAAGAGTTTTATCGAAAAAGACAAAACCGCTATCGCAAAGGGAAATTGAGTTCTGGCTGAAACATGTTAAGACTCACATTTTTCTTTGCAATAGCGCTATTCGGAAAGCAGATTTAAGTATGGGAACGTTGCGGAAACTACAAACCAATATAGGTCACCTTAAGAAATTCAAGTTGTTTCTACAAAATTTAAATACAGTTGGTATGGGGCTTGTAAATAAGAATAATTTATCAAAGAGGGTCAAGTGGGAAGATGTTATTTCAGCCTTTAAAAGTAGACTTAGAACTGGCGTCATAATAAATAAAAATCATAAAGATATTATAGAGTTTTTTAAAGATTGTAGTAAACTTTTTCAAGTTAGAATAAAAAATATTTTAAAGAAAATAGCTATGATTAAGGTAAATGTCGCTTTCTGTGGTGAGTTCTCCAAAATGTCCGGAGATACCGAGATTTTGAATAAAAAGTACTTTTCCACGAAAAACGAAGTGATAGATTTTGGAACAGATTTAGGATATTGGTTTGAAGTTTTGTTAAAGATCGTATTTTAAATGAGCTTTCTGAGTTTGATACAGAGGGGTCGACGCACCCTGGTTGGTTCGTTCGTAACACGGTGATTTTCAACGATTTACGACATCAACCAGTGCTTGCAGAAATGAAGAGGAGGGCCAGAGAGACTTACGCCAAACTGGAACAGCACCCAAACCTTCACCTAAGACAACTAATCGACTATGACCCCAGATTTATTGACAGATACAAACAGCCTAAGAACCAGCTCTGCCTTAGCGAAGGGAAAGAGGACGAAGAAGCCCAGAGATATAGAACAGGTAAGTAAAAAATGTATATAACAATCTTTTTTTCAGGAGACAACAAGGGGGGCCCGGGAGGAAACCAACCTACCAAACAAATAGAAGACAGAAGAACACACACCCACAAAACAAACGACGACAACGTGCACGCCCACGGAAGGGTACAATTAGCTATATATCACAGCAAAGGATGAGCCACGTAACACAAATAAGACAGTTGCTGTAGTACCAATAAGGTAAAGCAACGGAAGCAAACTAAAGCCAAGCTATCCCAACAAGAACACAGCGATTATGCAGAAGGAAAACTGCCTTAGCGTGAGGACTTGAGTTAAGTCTCAGCGGGTGGATGGCAGAGGGGCTGGAAGTGCTCATCAGTAAAATTTTCTGAAGGGCAAATCTAGTTCCTGGGCTCGCGCATAGGTGTGTGAGAGGATTTGATGCTAGGCATGGTGTGAGTGTAAACAAGCCTGCTCAGTCGCTCAGTCTCAGTCAAGTCAGTGCCATAGATGTCAGTGCCTTATTTGATCTGTGAGTGTGCTATTGCCAGTGAATACGACAAATTATAACCCAACTTTTTTTATGAAGGGGAACATTCACCTAATGCAAAATTACGATTAATAATAGCCTTATCTCTGTCTACTTTATTATCGAAATTTTAATTATTCTTCCTACTTGTTTACAGCAAATAATTTCTTTAGTACATAAATAAGTATACCGTGGGGGCTGGGGTGGGTGCCACATCTTTCATTGACTTGCCTAAAAAAATTAAGTTAACCAAATCTTGCGTCAATGTTAAAAACAGATTTGATGAAGCTTGTTTTCTGTGGGCAGTAGTGTCCGCATTGTATCCCACATTGAATCAATCTGACCGAACCAGTTCCTACCCTCATTATAGAAACGTTCTCAATTTGAAAGGTTTATCCTTTCCAATAACCCTAAATCAAATTTCCGTGTTTGAGAAAAATAACCAAAAAATTTCCGTTAACGTCTTCGGTTTAGAAATGGATACACATTCCAATTTTACCGTCGTTCCAGTTCGTTTGTGCAAAGAGAAGCGTGAGGAACATGTAAATTTATTAATAATTCAAGACAAATATTTTCCCAAGAAAAGCTATTTAGAAAATGTTTATGAGGAAGGTCGAGGCAGTGAAAATGATGACGATGATCATGATATTCAGTATCATTACTGCTGGATAAAAGATCTTTCCCGGCATTTATATAAACAAGTTTCTAAACATAATGGAAAGAAACATGTGTGTGATAGATGTTTAAAGTATTTCAATTCAGAGGAAAAGCTGAAAAAGCATACCGTCGACTGCTTAAAGTTAAATGACTGCAGAATCGAGTTTCCGCAATTTTCACATGTCGAGTTTAAAAATTTCATGTTTCAAGAAAAAGTTCCTTTCGTCGTATACGCTGATTTCGAGTCTCTTTTGGAACCATTCGATGATAGACATACTAAAAGCAATAGCGTAAAATATCAAAAACATAGGGCATACAGTGCCGGGTACTATTTTAAATGCAATTATAATAATGATTATTCATTTTATAAAAGTAATAGGGGTCTAGATTGCATGTCTTGGTTTGCATAAGAAATGGAGAAGGTCGGCAAGTTTGTTGAATCTAAATTTGTTAATATTGAGCTAATGAATACCGAGGTAAACTTAAAGGATGCTACTGGGGTTTGCCATATTTGTCGAAAACCCTTTACTCCCTCAGATAAAATAGTTAGAGACCATGATCATCTTTCCGGGGAATTTAGAGGGTTTTCACATAATAAATGCAATATTTTATATCGTAAATCATTTGTAATTCCCATTGTCTTCCATAATTTGAGCGGCTATGACAGCCATTTATTATTATATAACATTGTTGCCTGTGAATAAGGAGAAATATATGAGCTTCACTGTACACGATAATGAAACTAAAATAAAATTTAGATACATCGACTCCTTTAGGTTTATGGGGTGTTCATTGGACCCTCAATGAAGATAATTTCCAAATTTTACACAGCAAATTCAAGGATTTAACAAACGAAAAGCTAAAGTTGTTACAACGAAAGGGTGTGTTTTTTTATGACTACCTAGATAAAATAGATCGATTACAAGAAACGGAATTACCTAAAATTAAAAAATTTTACAACAGACTCTTAGATGAACATATAGATGAAAACGATTATAAACATGCTAAATTAATCTGGAATCAGTTTGGTATGAAAACTTTAGGAGACTATAGTGATTTATACATGAAAACCGATATCTTGTTATTCGCATGTGTTTTTGAGACTTTCCGCAACACCTGCCACAAGACGCTTAGACCCCGCGCATTATTACACCATCCCCGGTTACACATGGGACTGTATGCTTAAATATACACAATGCAAACTCGAAACAGTGCAAGATGTAGATATGCTACTATTTATGGAACGCGGAATACGAGGAGGTATATCGATGTGCTGCAACCGCTATGGAGAGGCTAACAACAAGTATGTAGAAGGTTACGATCCCAGTACACCCTCCAAATTCCTGTTTTATTGTGACGTGAATAACATGTACGGGTGGGGAATGAGTCAGCTGCTCCCCTACGGAGGGATTAAATGGGCTGACACAAATATTAACATTACCAGCATACCTGATGATTCGCCTATGGGATATATCTTGGAAGTGGATTTGGAATATCCCGAGAGCCTCCACGATCTACATAAAGACTTACCCTTCTGTCCTGAACACAAAGTACCAAACAATTCGAAAATGGAAAAACTTTTAACCACTTTAGACAACAAGGAAAAATACATCATTCATTACAGAAATTTAAAACAAGCCCTGAAGCATGGATTGATATTGAAAAAAGGTCACAGAGTTTTGGAATTTCACCAGTCTGCTTGGCTCAAACCCTACATCGACCTAAACACACAAATGAGAAGTCGAGTCAAAAATGGGTTTGAAAAGAACCTCTATAAGCTCATGGTAAATGCCGTGTTTGGAAAAACAATGCAGAATGTTCGAAAACATCGACAGGTGAAATAAGTTAGAAAGTGTGGCGGTAAGTCAGGAGCAAGGAATTTAATTTCAAGCCCGAATTTTCATAGTCGGACTATATTTGAAGAAGATCTAATAGCGATTGAATTGATAAAGCACAGTATACTGTTTGATAAACCTTTATACATTGGAATGTGTATTCTAGACATTTCAAAACTCTGTATCTATGAATTTAATTATGATTATATGTTAAATAAATTTCCTGTAGATCAATGCAAATTACTGTACACAGACACCGACAGTCTCATCTATGAGATTCAATTCAAACGCTTTCTAATACCCAATAGTTATGATACTTTACCATGGGGTCATTATAAGATTAGGCAATACTAATATGAATTCATTTCTTTCTCTTATAGACAGCAGAAAAATGGCTACAACACTACAACAGGAATGTATTAAAAGTATCTGTCCGAACATTCAGAGCCTAAGTATATTCATTTCCCGGTCTGCACTTCCTTGGTGCTTAACCGAGAAAGTTATTAGGAGTTATCTAAAGTATAAGTATGAACAGTTTATGTCTGAATACTCAAATTCTAATCTAAATCGAGAATCCATTCTAGAGGGATTTGAGTATTACATAGACATGACCTCAGAACTTCGACTTGTCCTTTTAAATTGTCACTATCTACCACCCTACGTCGAGCATGATGACTATTGCGCATGGTATACATACTATGAAATTATTGAATATGGTCTTGTAGTAAGTAGATTATGTTTTCGACAACTGAAAACAGTGTTTGATTTAAAAGGGAAAACAAAAGTTCCCTATAAAATATCGAAATGTCACGTGCGGTATAAGCCTTGCGAGGACAGGAGTTCATGGTGCACTCATTGCTGGGACCCCTTATTCGAGTTAAAAATCGGGTTGAATGTTTTGAAGATTTACACTTTCATAAGATGATGAAATTCTAATAGTATTCGTTGTAGCCATCTTGAGGACTTACAGTTAGTATAGATTAGTAATGATGCTAAGACACTAATATTTGAAATAGTTAGGACTTATGTATTGGTAATAATGTAAAAAGATTAAATAAAGATACTAATATTTGTAATGTACCTACTAATATAATATAAAAATAAACAAATAAAACACTGTATTGTTCTAAAAACGCCTCTTTATTTCACGAAATAAAAACCTTTAAGTACCCGCTAACTTCAGATCTACAGATACAACATTTATCAATATCTATAAAACAACTTGAGCAGCAGGCTAAATGTCTACATGGAAGAAGTACAACAGATATTTCATTAGATAAACAAATTTTGCAAGATAAGTTAGTGGCTTTTGAATATTCTATTGTTTTTGGAATCATTAGACAGTTGTTGGATATCATCAAATGTCGTTCAGCAACATCATCGTTTGGCAGCAAGTTTGAAATCTGTATGCCACAACAATAACATATGATTCTATCTCCTGAACCACTATAAAAGAATCCAAGTTTTGCTAAATCATTAGGTCTCTGCTTTAGAGCTATAGGCCAATTGCAAAACGTAGAAAATCTGCTGGCAACACTTATTTTATATTTATGAACAACAGGTTTTTTTCTATTTATTGAGTATACGCTATCTGTATCGAAGAAGGAACAATTTGGATTCCAATCTAAATGGTCAGCTACAGGATCGTCTGTCATTTGCCAGTTGAATCCTTCAGTCCCACAAAATGCACATTTTACTACATCATTTTGACCAAAATAAATAAAGCCAGCCCTTGCTAGTCTGGAAGCTGGGGATTCTGATGGCCAGTTTTCAAAGGTACGTAATCTGTGTTCATATACTTGATACCAATCTCTACACTCCATGATTGTAATATATCAACTGAGGGAAAATTAAAAAACGGGATGATTTTATACATTTTATTGAGGTTTTCTCGCTACAATGTCGGCTACAATTTTTTCTCTGTAATAATAAAGATATTCTCTTAAAGCAATACCCAGTTGAGATGTATTATCAAAACAAAAAGATAATAGTAGTCGTTCAACTGGTTGCGAACAAATTAAATGTTTCATTTAAAACTTTGAAATAATATTTACAAAAGTTCATTTCTAAATATGCTTCTACTCGACTAGAAATTATATGTTCAATTCTAAAAAGTTCAACTACATCACTATGAGAGAAATATAACGCAATAATATTTTGCGTCAACAAGATTAGTTTCTCGTCATCCTCAAATCTTGTTTGGGTTATATGTAGAAATTCTCCACAGGAAATTGGTGCTGCAACCTCATGACTAGCAATATTTGGGTTTTCTAAATAATTCTGATTCATCAACTTCAGAACGCACAAAACATCCGCCCATTCGAAGCTGTTCAAGACAATTTTCACATTATTTTTTTGTAGAATAATTACTGGTGCAAACGTTCGAGCTGGACTTAATGCACATTGGATTTCCAACTCAGAATTGATGAGAGGAAATTTGTTGTGTAACAGGTAAAACGCTTCTGTTTTAACTGCTTCTTCGTACATGTTTAAGATTATATCTATGTCGGCGTTGTAGACAATTTCTTCAAAACTAGTATCACTCATACTGCTGCTCACCAAATTGGACTGCTCTTACTGAAGGTAATGGGAAACTCAGAAGGTTTTATAACGTCTCCGTCGTTGTCTTCCCGCCTACTCCTGTTTTACAAGTTATAGCCTGTTGCTGGAATCAATCCAGCTGTCGTGACGTTTATCAAAACCCAACCATCGAACTTTGACTTTATTGCCTTTTTTCTGCGACACTTTTTCCACGAGATAAACGTCAGGGTTGACGGTTTTTTGCAATTCTTCCTCATAAAATCCCCCTTGAATTGGTCTACCACTCATATCTTCCAACAGGTAAGTAATGGGATTCGTTAGCTGATATTGACGTACCTTGAATAGCTCTGTAGTCCAATTCCTGGTGTGTCCTTTTTCAAAGACGTGTTTCACTTTACTTATTCGCACCACATCACCCACCTTGAGTTTCCTAGGTCCGGTGATTTTCGATCTATTAAATACTTTAATGTCTTTATTATTAGCAGCAGTTACGTCGCTAGGGCGCATTTTCGTAGTCTGATGTTTTTGATTGTTATAAGACTGAACGATATCAGGTAAAATGTCAATCCACTTGTAACTGCCATTTAAACTGAAATATTTGAATAATTTCTCCTTTAGCGTCCTTATCACGCGCTCATATATAGCTGCTTTCATCCCACTGAATGTACTATAGTGGTTAATTGAATATTTTTGCATTAGTTTCGTAAAGTGGCTATTGTAGTATTCTTTTCCCTGGTCTGTTTGCAAGTTTTTCGGGCGGCGCCCACCATTAGCAGTGAGAATACGCTCGAAAGCCTTTGTCACTTCCTCTCCTGATTTTGATTTCAGCGGCCTCGTCCAAACGTACTTGGAAAAACAATCAATTACCACTAAGATATACTTAAAATTTCTATTAGTTCCTGCATAAAGATCTAATTGTCCTAAATCAGACTGCCATAAATCATCGAAACCCTTAATGACGGTGTGACGTCGTGGAAATTTTTTTCTCACAGGTCGATGCAGCTCCTTTACAACTTGAACTTTTTCCTTGGAATAATTCATGATGACTACTATAATTTAACATGGATGCTGACTTTTTATTTAGTCTTTAGAACAGATTGCTGTTGCTGCTGCTGCTGTTGCTGATTCAACAGCAACAGGCTACAATTTTTGGATTAATCATCTTTAGTTGATTGTTGATTTGCGAAGAGACTTCGTTTTTGTGAGATCGCAGTTCGCTCTTGATGCCATCTGATAATTTTTTCATCTCTAAGTTTATCTTATTAACTTTATCACTCATTTCATCGTGCAGTTTTTGCATATCCACATATACTTCGGGTACAACTTTCAGCATTTTCTCTTTGATTGCATTCACTTCATCAATATCGTTTTTCAATTGCGAAATTTCATCACTTATAGTCTGTTTTAGATTCTCTTCAATTTGCTGTGGCAATTTCGTATGCTGGTTAAGCTGGACGTTGGTATTCGACTGAAATTCCAGAAAGGTCTGTTGATTAACCCTTAAGCTGCTATGAGGGTCCATAAATGTTGTCAATTTTATCACTCTTGTGGAAATATTCGGTTACATACTTTTGCACCATTGCTGGATACTGGTCCATATAGGACTGAAAACTTTTGTCAGAGTAATTAGTCGGATCATCTTCCTCTTGTTCCGTTTCCTCGGCTTCAGCATCGGTATAAAAACTAGTCTCTGCGACTGGTTCTTCTTCGAGGAATAGACTGGATTTTGGTGTTAACGGCTCTAGTTTTTCTTTTTTCACAATTGTTTCTCGTTTGATAGATGGCAACACCGGAGGTGATTTTGTTGACGCTGGTGGTATTTTGGTTAGAACTTTTGATGTAGTCGAAACTATTTGTTTCAAAGGTTCGACAACCGGTTCAAAGAGCTTATTGAGGGTCTCATCGTTTTCCGATTTACCCAGTTTCAGACTGAGGTACTTCTTGCGAATGGACCGTGCTAGTTGTTTGATTTTTTTCTTGCGAAAAGCTTCTGCAATGCTGTTGCTGCTCACTGAAGACATTTTTGTTGACTGACTGATTATTTTTCGCTTTGTAGTCTTATATATTTATCGAAACCTTGGCGATATCGCCCTTCATTCTTTAACAATAACCACGAACCCGTACCGATCCTGCCAACACTTTGAACACAAGTCAATCACATTACAATTGTCTCGTATTAGTTGTTTAGGCATTTTGCTGTACGTCTGCAACAAAGAAATTGAATCGATGTGTCGGTGTCGTCCCATGGAAAAGAAATTCTGAATCTTTTTCTGTTTATCACCAGCCACATCATCAGAAATAAATACTGAATACTCACAGGCGTCTGATGGATCAATTACATTTTCATTTTCGCTGAAACGGAAATATGACACACCTTTAACGCTCTTGAGAACCTTTTGTAGATTTCGAGTACACCTAGACATTTTTAAATCGCAATCCGTTTTCGTTGAACAAAAGCGAAAGCAGCGCATTGGTTTTCCCGCAGCCGCTGGGGCCGCAGAACGCCGCCCGGACGGAATTTGGCCATAGTTTCCAATTTTTCGATGGCACACTACCATTGCCACCCCCTTCCGCTACAAAATCTAGATTTTTTATAGGCAATTGAATATCTTGCTGCTTTATGTGCATCTCAAAGTAAACTGATGTACATGTGTTTTGGGTGGATGTATAAATATAAAATTTACTTTCTGAACGTCAGTCAGTCAGTATTATGTTAACCGTTGAAGGTAGTGGAAGTGTAGTGAACACTCTAATCAATAAGTTACCCTTTGAAATTCACCTTCCTGGCTATCAATTTTGTGGACCGGGTACGAAACTCGAAAAACGCTTAGCTCTAGGACAGCGAGGTATAAACAAAACTGACGCAGCTTGTCGGGATCACGATATTGCTTACAGTAAAAGCACTTCTCTAGCAGCCCGTCATAAGGCAGATTTTGAGTTGGAGAATAGGGCTTGGGAGAGAATTCAAATCTAAGGACGCTTCACTCGGTGAAAAAGCAGCTGCTTGGCTCATAACAACGACTATGAAAACCAAACAGAAACTCAGTCTTGGTATGAAATCTCAAAAGCGGAAGAGGAGTAGAGGTGTGAAAAAATCTTCGCGTAAGCGAAATTCTTCAACACGCAAAACCCTTTTACCATTTCGAAAGCATGTCATGCTACCTACGAATAAAGCTATCGCTAACTCTTCTGCAGGACAAAGTTTACGACAGTCATCGATGATGGCTTTGAGAGCGGCTAGGATGGCAATTAAGAAAGCTGGCGGTCGTAACAAAATTCGAGTTCCTCGTGTGATACCTTTCGAGTCGAAAGTCGGTGGAATTCTCCCATTACTCCCGCTATTTGCAGGACTCTCAGCTCTTGGAACCCTTACTGGTGGAGCTGCAACTTTGGGTAAAACACTAATAGACGCAAAAAATGCTAAAAAGAAACTTGAAGAGGACAGACGACACAATCAAGCTATGGAGGAGATTGGAAAGAAAGGGTCCGGGCTCAACCTGAAAAAGTCCCGCAAAGGAGGCTTCGGTCTCTATTTGAAGAAACAACAAAAAAATCCCGATCAAGCTACCCAGTCGAGCACTTTACAACAGTGAGCTTGTTGAATACGCCAAAAAATTGAAAATACCAAATTTTAAAGGTGTATTTATGCGTGATGCCTTACCTAAAAACAAACAACCATCAAGAACCGAGTCGGCAATCATCAACTTGGATTCTAGTCGCAACAAAGGCACACACTGGGTAGCTTACATTAAAAATGGAAACGTTGCGCAATATTTAATTCAATAGTTTTGGTAATTTAAAACCGTTTGAAACCGTTTCGTGAATTGGCTGAGTATTTAGGAATTAATGTATCGATACTCTACAACAACGACTCCTACCAAAATTATAATCAATCTAATTGCGGTCATTTGTGTCTGCAATTTCTCTATAATAACATCTAACATTGAGGGAAATCTTCAGTCATGTCTTTGATATTAACGCTGAAAGGACGCAGTTCAATACTGCCCATTGATTTTCAACCACCTATTCAACTACATCCTGACTACAATTACGGCCTAGCCTTGCTGAGTTTCCACTCCTACAACAGCATCCCGAACATTGAGAAGGGTAGCAAAGTGCATTTAATCGACTCGAAAAAGAAACCAACCACCATCGAATTACCTGAAGGCTCCTACGAGATTGGTGATATCGAAACGCACATTAGAAAAGTATTGGGTGTGCAGCAGTCAGAGGATGTAGATGAGATTTTCTATTGAAGCCCAACAATAATACACTCAAGTGTGAAATATACAGCAGTAAATACGCAATAAACTTTCAACCGCAAAATAGTATCGGTCCAATACTGGGTTTTTCCAAGAGATTGCTCACACCTCTTCAAGTGCACAGCTCTGATTTACCAGTGAATATCATTAAAGTGCGAACAATTCATCTTGATAGTAACATCACATCGGGAGCATTCTACAACGACAGACGATATACGAATTTGCCATTGGAGTTGATCCTGGTTTCGCTCTTGAAGAAACACCTCAACATCTTATCTACCTACCTATCAACCGAAGAGAAATACACAACATAACTTTGAGAATTCTCAATCAGGAATCTGAATTCGTCAATTTCCGAGGGGAGGAAATCATTGTGAGACTGGAACTAAAACAGCTATTGCAGCAATAATGGGACGCTTACTCATATTTGAGCATCGTCATAAAAGTACAAACATACCACAGTCAAAGTCAGTATCAACAAAACCTTTGAAGAGATCACTTACGTTCTCCAATAAACTATTTTTACAATCGCTAGGCTATCATGTCAACTCAAGCATTCGATATCTTCCGAAAGCCCTGTTTCGATGACAGCATTCGCAGAATGGAAGTCAGAACCTACTATCCCTATGTAAAGTCATTTGGGAACAACGAAATAGTGGAGATTACTGTGAACCAAGCTGATTCCTGGTTATCCATGGCGGACTCGTATATCGCCGTTAAGGGTCAAATTAATGTAACGGCAGGTGCAGGTGAAGTTTCCCTATCTCCTAATGCAGGAGTATTTTTCTTCGATAATATGGTTTACGAACAGTGCGGTAAAGAAATGGAATCGGTTCGCGATCCCGGTCGCGTAAGTACCATACGAGGTTATCTGTGCTATGATCCTACCAGTTCAAGAGAATTAGCTATTGCTGGCTGGAATTTTCCCGGTAAACCAATTGTGAATGCAGCAGACAGATCTTTCCGAATGTACATCCCACTCAAGCATTTGTTTTCCCTCTTCAACGACTATCAGCGAGTTACCTGCGGAAAGCAAACAATACATTTAGTGCGAGCAAGAAATGATGATGATTGTCTTATTATTACTGATAAATCTACAAAAGCAAGCGTGACGATTGACAGCATTGAACTCAAAGTCCAGCATATTTTCCCCAACGATGATATGAAACTTGAACTGCTGCAAGCCGTTAAACAGCATACCGGCATTATTATTCCCTTTCGTAAATGGGAACCTCATGAGTTCCCTGCTCTGAAGACAGGCGCCACACGAGAAATTTGGGCTGTGAAAACTTGTGCTGCTATAGAGAGTCCTCGATACGTCATCGTTGCCTTCCAGACCAATAAGCACAGCAACATAGCGGCTGACCCCACGGAATTTGATCATATCCACATATCTAATATTCGTCTAACTCTTAATGGAGAATTTTGGCCGAACGAAAGAATGCAGTTGGATTTCCCCAGGAACGAATACGGAGAAGCCTACAAACGCTACACGGACTTTTATACCAGTTTTGCCGACAAAAGACACTCGCTCCTAGACTATCTCACCTTCAAGAATCGCACTCTCTTCGTAATCGATTGTTCCCGACGTGAAGACAGCATGAAATCCTCCACTGTGGGATGTACGCCTGGATATTGAATCTCAAACCGGGTTTCCCGACAAAACACGTGCCTTCTGTATAACCATCCACGATTGTTTGATGGAGTTTCTCCCACTCAGCGAAATTGTTCGTAACCTATCATAGAAGAGCACATCTGCACATTACAACTTCAGTTCACCATGGAAATCGCAATCGTTGACATTCAAGGCTTCAATCTTAACGGGGAATTTGTTCCCAAAGAATTGGCTATCAAGACACATGCAACGGGTGTCATACATTACCTGTTTAAGCCTCTTCAGCCCTTTGAAACGCTGTGCAAGGAAGATTGACGAACCGTGAGATATTGTGAGAATTTTCTTCATGGTATTAGCTACAATGGTGGAATCTGGGATGTAAGCCAGTTAAATAGGATTTTGAATTTTCTTCTCTCCAGATGTACTCATGTCTACGTCAGAGGTCACCAAAAATATGACTTACTAGTTAGAAAGTGTAAGAATGAGCTTGGGCTCAATCATGTGAAGGTAGTAAATTTGGAGCATACCATCAACGCCGTAAAGTTGAGAGATGTAACTAAGAAGGACCGTGAGACAAGTAAATATCCTATAGTCTGCGGCTATCACTATGAAGATTCTAATGAAGAATACGCAGAATACAAATGTGGTATAAAAAATTGCAATGATATTTATGATTGGTTACTCAATAAGATTTTACCTTAATAAATGAATGAAATATAACACGTATTTTTATTTCCAAAAATTATTTTATTATCAAGTGTATAGATCTTATGCATTTTAACATAACTTTAACTAACAATAATATCAAAGATATAACAGCAAAGCATAATAATATTAATAAGTTATTGAGTTCCCTCTGAAGGGAATTTGGTAGCTGTTGTCTACTAGTCGTTGCTGTTGCTTCGGCTTCCTGTTAACAATCATAATTTGCTGTTAATCCATCAAAATCCTCCACAGTGCCATTGTAAAAGAAAATTTTAAGTTTGTAGCGTAATATGGTTCCATTTTTTGGAAATTCTGCAAAATATGCTGGTAGTAGTCCATCATTTAGCAATGTCCGCCTCATTAGGGAATAATCAGATCTATTTGAGCAGTTCAGAGAAAAGCACACTGCTACATTTTCCACCCCCTGTGGTACATTTGTGTATAGAATGTTTTGTGATATAAAAGTCAATATCACAAAACCAGTAGTAATAGTAGCTTTCACTAATATCATTATTGAAAATGATGAATACGTCGTTATTCTTCAGTTAACAATTGTATAATGCAACACTTATACCTTTTCACCTTGTTTTGTATTCACCCAGAAATGGCTGAGTAGAAAGAGCGCCAAGTTAATCAGAAAGGTAAGTATATTCCCCATTACAGGTCCCCGGTTCGATCCCATTTCTCGGCTAACATTTCTGGGTAAATTTTTTTTTTTAATATTTAATTTATCTCTAGTGGGAGAGTCAACCGCATTCGTGGTAGTGGTAGTAAAAAACATACATTTCAACGCAAACACGTATCCCCCTCTTGAAGTGAGTAAGATGTTTTACAGTGACCTTATGTCAAACAACCATCGTTGTAATTTTACTAACAGAAAAACTACCACCAGAATTACACCCAACTACTTAGTAGCCCACTACAAATTCGCAAATTTTCTGGAAATAGTATTTACTGATGAAAAAGTAGTCCTGCGTTCAAATAATGATGAAGCTGTTCTTCAAGATGAGTGCCATCAACCGAATCCCTTCCCAAAAGACAAAATATCTTCTGTCACTTTTACATCACGAGGGTTAGAACGATTTCTAAATTTTATCAGTGAATACAGAGACGACAACAACGTACTGGTTTCCGAAGATTACGATAGCAATTTACGGGTCACCATATGGGCAGAGGATGGGGAAAACCACTTATTTATTGAAAAAAATAAAAGCAATAATTATGAAATTGTAATTCCTCTTAATGTAGTTGCTCGAATAGATTAAAAAAAAATTTATAATATTTTTTATAATTTTAATAAAACATATTCTTTGTAATACTCTCTTTTATTTGTTCCCTCTAACAATCCACCTGAAATTGCAAAAATCAAATGGCTTGCCGGAATTCGACTAGTTGACCTTCACCATCACACCGATGATGAGAGCCATGACTTGTGAATATTTTACAAGTATATACTCGCAAAATCAAAACTAATAAGAGGCTCTTGTAGATTAATTCACTGTATGAAAACCAGATATTCCTCTCTCTGGTAATATCATCACATACCGTCTTCGCTATAACCAACCGTGACGTCAACCTTTTACAAGCCATTACTTGCAAAAATCGTCAATCCAGCCGGCCGACCTTGATGGAATACCAATGCTGATGACCCTTGTTCATAGGCGACCAAGTGTGGAGGTGTCGCGTATATTATGGCGGATGAGCTGGTGCCAGTCTTTAACTAAATAATAATAATTATCTCAACAATTACACGTGTATTTTTAATTACACATACATTACCAAACAATACACACATTATTCATACATACACTTGCAATAAATAACGCGCCCGAGGCGATTCCACCGTGTACCAGCTCGATTTCAAAAAGTGATTTTTACTCCCATAAGAAAAGTGGTCTGTCGTTCTCCTGTTTTATCTACTACCGTCCATCTAAAACATTTTCCCCAGATACGATTCGTTTACTATACTGTTCTGTAATATGGAACCCCCACTATAACACATATATAGTTAATATTGAGAAAGTTCAAATTAAATTTTTTCGTATAGTTGCATTTAACATGCGTTTGAGCAGGGACAATTATCAATATAGTGATATTTTATCACAAGTGCATTTACAATCTTTGCCAAATCGGCATAACATAGTTGATGTTTGTTTTCTATAAAACTTGTTGTCAGGTGAACTTGACTGCTCTTCCTTACTAGATACAATTTCTTTGAATACAATGAGAACTCGTTCGTTCGTCAGAACTCTTCCATGTTTCATTTCATAGAACTAACTATAGATTTTCGTCTACAATATCTAGGTAAATGTCTACAGCCAATCAGTACTCCTCGCATATTGATGTGTTTTAGAACTCCGTCAATGTAATCAAGCCCTCCTTATATTATAATATTTAATGCAGCCTTTCGTTTTGTTTTGATGTGTTCTATTGTTTTTTTCACGACATAATGTATTTTAATTTTAATTAACTATATTTTATTCTATATTATGTATTGTTTTAAAATTTTAGTCCAATGTTAGTCATGTCAACTTTAGGTTTATGTTTTTAGATTTAATGTTATTTACACTATTTTTTTTGTTTTTTTTTTGGTATTTTATGTAAATGGGGTTAACCATAAGAATAAATAAATAAAACATTTCACATTGGCAGTAAAATTTTACATTGGGAACAAATATAATTTGGCAGTAGAAGTTCACACTGGCCGCAGATATAGTTGGCAGTAAATAGTAAAAATTCATGTTGGTAGCATGGATCATCAGCAGAAAATAATAAGGTTAAACAAAGCAGCTTGGAGGAACAAATTGAATCCACTTTAATAAAAGTTTGAAAGTGAATCAGGTATTTACATTTGAAATTTTTAAACCATTTATTATTTTGATTGTCATTTATATTAACAATTAGAAATTTTAAAACATACATTTGGAATATTATCATTTTAGTAACAGTATAAATTTTGGATCTTTTAAATAATGCAATGGCATTTGAGTGATCATTAACCTTGAAATTCAATTGTTGCAAATAAATAAATCATTTCGACAGGCAAATCTTTTTAGATTAATCAAAAATTTAATTATAATGTGTTTTGGTATTTAATTTTGAGAGTTATTGTTGATTTGATTTATTCGTTTATGTTTGATTTTCTTTTATGTTTATATTTTAATTTGAAGCACTTGAAAAGTGTAATAAAACATAATAAAAAAATTGGTTGTTTTATTATTGATAAAGGGTCAATTGACGCATATAAACATTTACAGAAAATGGAGTGTCAAGAGCTGGAGCAGTCTGTTCAAAGAAAAGAAAATTGTGTGGAGTTTTTATCGAGTGGACAAATTTGAAAATCCAATCATGACCACCAAGTAAAAATTCCATTACTATATATATATATATATATATATATATATATATATATATATATATATGTTTGTAGTTCAATTGTAATGGTATTAATGGAAGTATAGGAAGGGTGACATTGTATAGATTCATTGGCATTAATTGTCTCGTCTGTAACTTTATACAGCGGAAGTGTCTTAAAGTTGGTTATTAATTGTTTTTTGTCAAAGTCTATATTGCAGTTGTAGTGCTCTAAAAAGTCAGAGCCTAACAAACCGTCGAATTCTATATCAAGGTTGCAGATGTAAACCTTGTGTGGGTCTTTTATATTGAAAGGGACGAGAGTCGATTCATTTATAAGGATTTTCTGGTTGGTAATTCCCTGAATTACCACATTTTCCTGAAATCTATCTCTGAAGCGTGTGCAAGTGTCTGGTTTGAAAATTGAAAGACCAGCACCGGTGTCTATTAGGAGTTTATATGTGTTAGTGGAATCTGTGATGTAGTATAGATTTTTAGAATTTACGGTCAGAAGCGGTCTTATAGAAAGCTCTGTTCGGGGAAGTTCAAATTCGGGTCGAAACTGTCTAGATTTAGCGTTTGAATTTGGGTCTGAAGTTCTGTGATTTCCGGGGGTTCCGTTTGGAAAGGGAGGTTCTGAAAATTTACGGAGGAAAATTCGTGTTCATTTTCAACATAGTTGTCACATTCTGCGTTATCTGTTTTTGAGTAATAGTCGTAATCAGTTTGTATCGAATCGCAGTAGTCTTGGTCATAAGTTTCAAAATCAGTATTTTGAGTTTCGTATACGTTATTATTGGGTAGGTCGTACCCATATTTATAAGAATTGTTTAAGTGATGTGTTCGTTGTTGCCGGAAAAAGTTTTGATTAGGTTTATATTGACCTGAACTTTGGGGTTGTGCACTTGTCGAAGGACGAGGTTGTTGAAAGTTTCTGTTCTGTTAGAAATTTTCAGAATTGGGTTGGAATTGTGGCCTATTCTGGAATTGCCCGGTTGTTGTGAAAATGGGTTAGGACGTATGTTCGAATAGTTTTGTCCGTAATTTTGGTTTTGTTGCATTTGTCTCGATTTGGTGAGACATTCGTTAACAGTATGCCCCATTCTTTTACAGAAGGAACATTGTTTTTGTACTGGAAACTGGTTGGGCTTTCGAGGAGGTGGACCTGGGTTTCTAAAATTTGAAAATTTTTGAGATTCTAAGTGATGGAGTTGGAGTTCACGTTTTATGCGTGAAACTGCGGTGAGAATGTCTTTAGGATCGCTAGCACGAACTAATTGTCCTATCTTTGACTCTAAACCTGTTAGTAGGCTATTTAGTGCCATGGATTCGATCAAATAGATTTGTGCCTGTTTTTCTTTTTGAGTCAAGTTTTGTTTGTTAACCGCAGCAAGCATTTTTGCTTGGTGGGTTTGTAGTCTGACTGAAAATGTAATGGATGATTCGGTATTTAATTGCCTCATTCTTTGAAGATCTTGAATCAAGGCTGAGAGATCCCTACGATCTCCAAAGTGGTTCTCTAAGAGTGTCTGAATTTCTGTTAATTGAGTCGGGTTTCGAGAATTTATTAGTTCGGCTGCTCTGCCGCGAAGTTTGTTTTTGATGTGCAATATTAGAAGTACTTGTTGATGGTCGGTTGCCATACTATATGCAGTTTGGTATGAAGAAATGAAAGTATTTAAGAATATAGGGTTTTCGCCATATTCCGGAATTATTGCAAAAATTTCTGATATTTTGTATGGCTCTACAGTAGGAGTCGCAGCACCTTGTCTTGTAGTTGCCATTTCAAATATTCAAGTGTTACGAAAATAAAAATTAACTAAAGCGGAAAAATGGAAGTAAGTAAAGTCACACAAAAATTTATCAAAATTCAAAATTATGTATGTAGGATAATAAATTGCGAATATAAAATAAAATAAAGGGAGGTAAATTAATAATAATAAATTGGATTCAAAAATTATTCAATAGCTTAAAAGGAATAAGTAGTATATGGAAATTTTAAACGAGAGAACTTATAATAATAATATAAAAATAAATATAAAAATCGTTTCAATTGATAAATAATTGAATCAAAAACGAGATGTTTCTACATATGTTATTAATACCCTAGGCATGAGACTCTTCTGGAGAAGCTGAGGACTGGCTAGCTGTAAGGTTGCGTGTTCCGGGTTCTCGCTGCCACAGTTGTTGTCTGGGTCTGGAAGTTCTTGTCCACAAGGATTTGCAAATCGACACAACTAGTGAGTGTACACGTGTTCTAGCTGTGTTGGACAATCCTACTGACTGCGCCAATTTTATATCTTGTAAATCACTTTTGAGTTCTTTTAAAAAAATTATTTATTGAAATATAAAAATTAAAACTTTGAATAAAACATTCAATTTAAAATTAAAATTAACAAACTAAATGGTACAAGTATACTAACGATAAATGACGACCGTGGGACCGCGTCGCTCTGATTTATAACATTAAGAAAGCTGACTAATCAAAAGAACGGTCAAGTCGATGCGTTCCCACGTTTACATAATGAAGCAGGAAACTGGTCAGCGAAATATGATACTTTGTATCTTACACGTGCATGATATTTACGCCTAACAGCTCCCCTTTACCAAGAAAAGTTGATGCTGTAACATCAACTTTTGGAATTTACTGGACGCTAGCTAGATAAGCAAAAAAATACAATTATGGAAATAAAATAAAAGTAAAATAAACCTATTGATTAAGATTAAATAGGTTACATAAAAAATACAAAAAAAATATATTAAACACAGAAAGTGAAATTAGTCCATAGAAACGAATCAATAAAAGTTCTCACTTCTATAGGTCTGGATGTTCTGGTTCCTCTCCGATGTGGGGCCTCAGTTTTGGTATGAGCCTGGAGAACAGTTTTGCCAAGGTTCTCAGACTCTCTGGATTAGAGTTGTCGTTTTTCGGAGGTCTCTTAACGTGCCTTATGATTTTCAATGAGCTGTTATACAATAACAATTGTTACAATGATAATTATTGTAGCATACCTGAACCAGGAAATGTTTTTATTAACAAAGGGTTGATTGATGAGATCGTCAAGATCCCTTGAATACTGGTCCAGCTTGTGGTTGGCTATGGATAGTTCTTCCATGTTTAAATCGTTCAGTTTAAGCGGTTTAAGATTCGGGATTGTAAGTTTCTCAGGATGAGAATTGCAGCAATTGAATGGAATTAAAACTGGATGAGAATTGTCTGAGATGTTCATGAATTTTTTCGGTTCGGATTGGATTTTTGTAATCCCAACAAAAGCACATTCCGTTTGTATTCGAATGATAGAATTGTTCGTTAGCACTAAAGTATTGGCGTCAATTCCTGGACAATTAATCGTCATATGTAAGGGTTCCGATATGATTACAATCCACTCATTTGTTTCAAGTCTTTGAACATTGTACCCTTCACTGAAAAGGATGGCACTTTTACAAGTTTCCGGGACAATACGAATGTTTTTCAGGAGCTGCGCCTCACAGGGTGCATTTGAGTCAATGGGATACCCGTATAAATCGGATCACAGTTTTCAGAGTGGAGTCAGCTGTTTGCACGCACTCAAGTCCTTGATCGGTATGTACATAAGAGAATCATCATTTCGCGCAATATATTTTTGTGCGAATGAAAGAATATGATGAAAACCAGTTCTATCATCTAAAATTGGGATAGGATATTAGTGATAGGCGGTGTAGAGTTGTTGCTCTACGAGAGGAATTTTCAAAATAAAGACTACATCTGAATTAGTTTGAAACGCTTCTAATTCGATTACTTCCAAATATTGGGCAACACTTGAATATCTGACAGGTAACGGTATATTGTTTTTCACAAGATTTTGCGAAATTTCCTGTAGTGACTTTATCAAATGATCAGATGTGATTATTGAGGAATGAATTATTTTTAAGCGAGCAAATGTTATGGAATTTAAAATATTATTGAGGTTATCCTCAAGAAATAAATAACTTGCCATTAATTTTTCGCATATTCCCAAAAATGACTGTTTTGCTTGAATAAGGGCTATTGTGTCGTTTAGAGTATGTATTGCCAAATTGATTGCATCGATGTTTTCGTTAAAGTTTGCTTCGTCAATTTGGAGTTTCTGAATGGTTTCATTGAAAGTTTTGATAATAGAAATCGTTACGCTTATTTGATTTTTTAGAAGATTCTCTACTTGTAATTGTCCTGGTTAAGTTTATTGATACTATCTGTGAAGAATGCGCCATCGGTTGCATCAAGGTTTCCAGTGATGGTTTTAAAGATAGTTCCTACACCGTTAGTTAGTCCTTGTTTGGATCTTTTAGTGTCCATGAATATTTCTGAAAATTTAGTTTTAATTGAATCTGAAATTTGGGATAGGAGACTGATATGAGTTTGTACATCAATTCGGAATGCACTTGTGTCATGAAATTTGAAACCTGGGACGGAATAGACAGTGTTTTCTAATGTTTTGAGGATTCTGTTGTTGTTTTCAAAGATTTCTTTAAGTATCGTCAAGTTACGATGAACTAGTAATGTCCATTTATAGCTGGAGATGACTACTCTATTTTCTTCGTGATAGTAAATACCAAGAGTGTTGTTTCTTGGTTTGATGTTGAACTGTGAGACTGCTGATCCGAACAGCAGTAGTAACCTGAAAAGAAAGTTAGTTTTCAGAATAGAGTTTCATTCTGTCAAAGTTAACTTTCGTTCGTTGGTTTGTTTTGAGATTTAAAAGTGTGGTTGAATTATTGTGAATGTCTAAAATTTGGAATGGACCGTTGAATTTGTTATTGAGTTTGTCTTTAATTTGGGATTCTTTGACGTAAACTTTATCACCAATTTTAAATTCGGGAAGTTTGTCGGAAACGTGTTTATGAAAACGTTCTTTAGCCTTTTGCTTTTGTAAGTCAGTTTTTTGGCGGGCTACTTTGTAGTAATAGGAGATGCGATTGTTCAAGTCTCGTATATATTTACTAATCAGTTCCTTATGGTTGTAGGTGGTTTCTGGTGGTCTGCTGGACGTATGTCCAAACACTAGTTCATAAGACGAAAAGCCATGGGTCTTGTTTGTCGAGTTATTGTAAGCAATAACCGCATACGGGAGTACATTTAGGGGATGTTCATCTGGATTTTCGGCTTTATGGATTCGAATCATCTCTTACAAAGTAGAATGAAATCGTTCTACAGAGCCGTTTGTTTGCGGATGTCCTACGCTTGAATAAGTTAGTTTAATGTCGTACAGTTTACACAAGTCTTTGAATATGGCGTTGTCATATTCCCTAACATAGTCACAATGGATACGCAATGGGGTACCAAAATGTTGGAAGTATAACATCATAGTACTGACAACTGATTTGTCTGCCAAAGCATAAGCTTGTGAGTATTTTGTTAGTTCGTCTTTTACAGATAATATATAGTTTCTGTTAGGTATTTCTAGTATGTCAATATTAATTCGCTCAAACGGTGTTTTAGGCGTTTCTGTAAGAACGAGGGGATTGTCTAGGTTCTTGCGACACGCTTTAGTTTTTTGACAAATTTCGCAGTTCTTAACGAAATTTTCAATGTCTTTTGTGAAACTTGGCCAGGTGTACATTTCCTTAATACGGCGGACGGTTTCATTAATGCCGCGGTGCAAGTTATTTTTCCCGTTATGATATCGTTCAAGGATCAGTGGTATTTCGTCTTTTTCGGGGGTTTTTGTAATGTTTTGGCAAATTTTCCATTTGATTTCTTTTTCAGCGAAAATGGAAGAGAGCATCTCTAAAATTGGAAGATCGAGATTGTTTTCGACACAGTATGTTTTGGATGGAGATAAAGTATCTTGATGTTTGTATATTGATGCAAAAAGAACTTCATTTAAAATGCCAGGATCATTTGGAAGTGGGATTATGAAATATTGCCTTCTGCTTACGGTTTTGCTGGCGAATATATTAATTTTAAAGGTTTCGAAGTCAGCGGCTTCTTCGAAAATGTCGTGATGAAATTCCTGAAGATTGGATTATTGGGGGAAAATTAAAATGTTTTTATTTGTTTTGTCGAGTAGTTGACAGTTGGAGAATTCAATTTTGCTGTAATCAATTAAAGAGGTAGTTTTATAACGTTCTATAAAGGTTTTAAATTCTTCGGACATAGTTTCAAGAGATATTTCATTTTGTTCGGGTTCAGGACTGTCGTTTAGGGGTAGGACTTTGAAGGGTATTACTTTCGATTTTGACTGAAATGATGAACATTCGTCAAGATGTTTGATTTTAATACGTGATAAAGCATCAGCGTTCTTATTAACTTTACCAGGCTTGTAAATAATTTCATAGTCGTATTCTTCTAGTTTGAGTCTTCATCGGGCAAGTCTACTACCGGGATCTTTTATAGAAAATAACCAGGTTAACGGGCGATGATCGGTTAGTAGTAGGAACTTACGGCCATAGATTATCGGAAGAAAATGCTTAACCGCCCAGACAATGGCTAAGAGCTCTCGCTCAATGGTGGAGTACCGGGTTTTGGCTTTACAAAGGGTCCTAGAAGCATATCCAATCGGTAAATCCTTACCCATTGGCCCTTGAGATAATACGGCGCCAATAGCAAAAGCACTGGCGTCTGTAGTCAGTACAAACGGTTCGTCAAAATTTGGGTAAATGAGTATAGGGGTGGAAGTCAATGTTTGTTTTAATTCATTGAAGCATTTTATGCACTCTTCGTTAAAATAGAACGGTTGGTCTTTATGTAATAGTTTTGTCAGTGGTTTGGAGATCTTTGCAAAGTTAGAAATGAACCTACGGTAGTAACCAGCAAGCCCTAAGAAAGATTTTATATCTTTAGGGTTCTTTGGTTGTGGAAAGTTTAAAATACAGTCTACTTTTGATGAATTGGGTTTTATACCGTCTTTAGTTATAAGATGTCCTAAGTAAGCGACCTCCTTGCGGAGAAATTCGCATTTGTCAGGCTGTATTTTAAGGTTAGCCTTTCTGAGTCTTTTAAATACGTCTGTCAGTCGTGATAGATGGTCATATATTGTAGGCGAGTAAATGATTATGTCATCCATGTAAACCAGACATCTTTTATTCTGGATTCCCATAAGAATGTTATCCATCACCCTTTGAAAGGTAGAAGGAGCATTCTTTAATCCGAAGGGCATCCGGACGAACTCAAAATGTCCGTTCTCAACGGTGAATGCAGTTTTCGCGATGTCTTTTGGGTCTATTTCTATCTGGTGGAAACCAGAGGCGAGGTCAAGAGTCGTAAAGTACTGCCAATTGCCTAGTTGGTCTAGTAGTTCTGAGATGTTAGGTAGAGGGTACTTGTCATTGATTGTAAATTCGTTAAGTTTGCGGTAGTCTACTACAACACGCCACTTCTGATTTCCAGAGGCGTCTAATTTCTTTGGTACCACCCAGACGGGAGAGGACCAAGGCGAATTAGAGGGTAGTATAATGCCTTCGTCGAGCATTTTTGCTACCTGGGACTTAACTTCTTGTTTGTGAACTTGGGGATAACGGTAGGATTTTGTATAAACGGGATTCGCGTAGTTAGTATCTTTACTATGTTTTATTTCTTTTGTGAATGATAAATGATCGCCTTCGAGGTAGAATATGTCTGAAAAGTCAAGGCATAATTGCAAGATTAAGTCTGACTCTTCGTCGTTTAAATGTTCTAGTCGGAGTTGTTTAACGATTTCTTCTTGTCTGCCGGGTTCGTTATAGTTCAAAGGAGTATTTTGTGAGAGTGAATTCACAGAAAAGTTTTTTAATGGTTCGAGTTTTAGATTTGAAAAATTTACTATTTTAGGGATGGCATTCGCATTTAGAATGGAGGTTAGAAATTGTTGTTGCCGGAAAAAGTTTTGATTAGGTTTATATTGACCTGAACTTTGGGGTTGTGCACTTGTCGAAGGACGAGGTTGTTGAAAGTTTCTGTTCTGTTAGAAATTTTCAGAATTGGGTTGGAATTGTGGCCTATTCTGGAATTGCCCGGTTGTTGTGAAAATGGGTTAGGACGTATGTTCGAATAGTTTTGTCCGTAATTTTGGTTTTGTTGCATTTGTCTCGATTTGGTGAGACATTCGTTAACAGTATGCTCCATTCTTTTACAGAAGGAACATTGTTTTTGTACTGGAAACTGGTTGGGTTTTCGAGGAGGTGGACCTGGGTTTCTAAAATTTGAAAATTTTTGAGATTCTAAGTGATGGAGTTGGAGTTCACGTTTTATGCGTGAAACTGCGGTGAGAATGTCTTTAGGATCGCTAGCACGAACTAATTGTCCTATCTTTGGCTCTAAACCTGTTAGTAGGCTATTTAGTGCCATGGATTCGATCAAATAGATTTGTGCCTGTTTTTCTTTTTGAGTCAAGTTTTGTTTGTTAACCGCAGCAAGCATTTTTGCTTGGTGGGTTTGTAGTCTGACTGAAAATGTAATGGATGATTCGGTATTTAATTGCCTCATTCTTTGAAGATCTTGAATCAAGGCTGAGAGATCCCTACGATCTCCAAAGTGGTTCTCTAAGAGTGTCTGAATTTCTGTTAATTGAGTCGGGTTTCGAGAATTTATTAGTTCGGCTGCTCTGCCGCGAAGTTTGTTTTTGATGTGCAATATTAGAAGTACTTGTTGATGGTCGGTTGCCATACTATATGCAGTTTGGTATGAAGAAATGAAAGTATTTAAGAATATAGGGTTTCCGCCATATTCCGGAATTATTGCGAAAATTTCTGATATTTTGTATGGCTCTACAGTAGGAGTCGCAGCACCTTGTCTTGTAGTTGCCATTTCAAATATTCAAGTGTTACGAAAATAAAAATTAACTAAAGCGGAAAAATGGAAGTAAGTAAAGTCACACAAAAATTTATCAAAATTCAAAATTATGTATGTAGGATAATAAATTGCGAATATAAAATAAAATAAAGCGAGGTAAAATAATAATAATAAATTGGATTCAAAAATTATTCAATAGCTTAAAAGGAATAAGTAGTATATGGAAATTTTAAACGAGAGAACTTATAATAATAATATAAAAATAAATATAAAAATCGTTTCAATTGATAAATAATTGAATCAAAAACGAGATGTTTCTACATACGTTATTAATACCCTAGGCATGAGACTCTTCTGGAGAAGCTGAGGACTGGCTAGCTGTAAGGTTGCGTGTTCCGGGTTCTCGCTGCCACAGTTGTTGTCTGGGTCTGGAAGTTCTTGTCCACAAGGATTTGCAAATCGACACAACTAGTGAGTGTACACGTGTTCAAGCTGTGTTGGAAAATCCTACTGACTGCGCCAATTTTATATATTGTAAATCACTATTGAGTTTTTAAAAAAATTATTTATTGAAATATAAAAATTAAAACTTTGAATAAAACATTAAATTGAAAATTAAAAATTAACTAACTAAATGGTACAAGTATACTAACGATAAATGACGATCGTGGGACCTCGTCGCTCTGATTTATAACATAAAGAAAGCTGACTAATTAAAAGAACGGTCAAGTCCATGCGTTCCCACGTTCCCACGTTTACATAGTGAAGCAGGAAACTGGTCAGCGAAATATGATACTTTGTATCTTACACGTGCATGATATTTAAGCCTAACATATATATATATATATATATATATATATATATATATATATATATATATATATATATATATATGTTATATAAGTTTATAACATGAACTTTGGGTGAACTTATGTAGCAACTGTATTTCATCGTTCCCAGCTGACTCAGCGAACACGTGCAGTGTCACATTACAGTCCCGCCGAGAATCCGTGGGAACCGCCGTGTTGACAGTGCCGATTCAGCATTCATTATCTTATAAATTGTGGAATTTCACTCAGTCTTTATTCATCATTACTCAGTTACTCTGTCACTTTATATTGTTATTTTCATTCACAATCAATGTTCCTGTTGATGTGAGTAATAGTGAATCATCTAAGTTTATTAATAATTGATTTTAATATTTGATTGATTTTAATATTTTGATAATTTGATATTTTTTTAATTCAGTGAATTGAATCATTGATTTATTATTTGATTACATTAATATTTTATGATGTAATTGATTACTTTGATTTTATTCATTCGATTGAGTGAATTATTTGATTTATTGATTTTATTTACATTTTATTTTATTAATACTATTCTGTCATCCAAATATCTTTCGTATTTCCCCATTTACAAATTTATTGATTATTGATTTTTACACCATTTATTTTATTGATACCATTTTTCTATACTATTTTATTATTTTGATTTGAACCTTTTTCGTTCTTGAATTCTATTAAATCGAAATGGCAAAAGCACGAAACAACATGGTTGTCAAAGAAACTGAGAAATATAGGTTGTCGGAAATATTTTCAATAATTCCAGAGTATGAAGGCGACCAAATTTCTTTGGCCACATTTATTCATGCTTGCAATTGTGCGTATAACATGTCTACTACCGAACAAAATTACTTGTTGGTAATTCACATAAAAAATAAATTAAGGGGAAAGCAGCGCAATTAATTAACTCTAGGAACCCAGCGTCGTACCTCGAAATAAAGCAGCTTCTAACACTACACTTTGGAGACTCTAGGGATCTGTCTTCTTTAATTCACGATCTCCAACGTTTGAAACAACTATCAAGCGAGTCCCCCCTGAAGTCCAAACTCAAATAATACAGAAGGTGAATTTGGAATGAAGTCTTCCAAATTCTGAACTTCCCAGAACAAACATTTCTTTAAGTCCCCTTCTGACAGTAAATTCCAAGAACCTTTATTATATTAACGACGCTTCTGGAAAATTTAAACTCTTAATTGATACCGGAGCTGGTATCTCCATTTTTAAAGAAAACGTCTCACAAAGAACTCCCGAAAGTGTAACAATTCAAGGCATTACTCATGAGAAAATCCCGATCTCACATTCCACCCTCATTCCTTTCACTCTAGGCAATCCACACAAGATCTTTATCTACGATCTGGATATTAATTTTGAGAGAATTTTAGGTCTTGATTTTCTTGAGCATTATGAATGTATCGTCGACTTAAAATTCAAACAATTAATTACTAACTTTAAAACTATCCCCTTACATAAAGTGCCCAATCACGACCAATCTAATACACAACCAACAGACACCCCCAGTATTAACGCACAACCTCATACTCATAACAATCCAGGCACGAACCGAACAAATTTTCAAACTCAAATGTGAACTTAGAAATACTGACGCAATTTTACCGACACAAGTAATTGACAAAGTACGACTTCCTAACGCTGTTGTACGTGTTAATTCAAAGGGAGAATTTCTGACTTCGATGATAAAGGCGAACGCAATGCGGAAAACTGTTATCTTTTCCAATCTTCATTTAGAACCCCTTGACAATACACACCCTCTCTTAAATATAAAACACACGACTACTCTGAACAGAACATTTTAACGAAGAAGAATGAGAACTTACCACGAATCTCTGCTTAGAATTCGAAGATAATTTTCTATCTCGAAGGTGATGTTTTAACGTTTACAAACGCCGTCAAACACTCTATTGACACGAATAATGCCAAGCCTGTTTTCACAATATCGTACAGATATCCTCAAGTCCATAACCAGGAAGTGAAAACCCAAATTTCCAAAATGCTTGATCAAGGCATTATCAGGAACTCTTCTTCTCCTTGGTCCTCCCCCGTATGGGTCGTCCTCAAGAAAAAGTGGCGAGTTGTTATCGACTATAGGAAGTTAAACGAACTAACTGTAGACGATAAATATCCTGCCCAACATTCCCGATATCCTCGACCAACTTGGTAAGTGTCAATACTTTTCGACACTGGATCTCGCTTCCGGGTTCCACCAGTTGGAAATCCTTGAGGAAGACATTCCCAAGACCGGTTTCTCTGTTGACAATGGCCATTACGAATTCGTTCGTATGCTATTTGGTTTGAACAATGCACCTTCTACCTTTCAGAGGGTCATGGACAATATTCTTTTGGGAATCCAAAATGAACGTTGCCTTGTGTACATGGATGACATCATGGTCTATTCTCCCACCATCCATGAGCATATGTCCCGTTTGACAGAAGTCTTTAAGCGTCTTAGACAGTCAAACTTAAAAATTGAACCTGACAAGTGTGAGTTTCTCCGTAAGGAAGTGGCTTACCTTGGTCATCTCATTACCCACGAAGGAGTAAAACCAAACCCTTCAAAGGTTGAATGCATCCAGAATTTTCCTCAGCCCCAAACTTCAAAAGACGTTAAATCTTTCCTAGGTCTCGCCGGATATTACCTACGTTTTATCCCCAACTTTGCTAAAATCTCAAAGCCTCTCACGAAACTCCTGCAAAAAGACGTCAAATTTACCTTCGACGCAGATTGCAAGTCTTCCTTCAACGAACTGAAGTAAGCTCTTGTATCTGACCCTAACTTGATATACTCAAATTTCGAAGAACCATTCCTGCTCACTACTTATGCTAGTGCTTTCGCAATTGGAGCGGTTCTCTCACAAGGTCCCGTAGGAAAAGATCTTCCTATAGCATATGCTTCCCGTACACTCTGCGCTGCAGAAACTCGATATTCCACTATCGAACGGAAACTACAGACCCTATCTTTCTGGGAGGAAGTTTACACTTCTGTGTGACCACCGTCCGCATACTTGGCTCTTTTCCATAAAAGATCCTGGCAGTCGTCTAGCCAGATGGCGCCTTAAGCTAGAAGAGTATAATTATAATACAAACCTGGCAAGGTAAATCAGAACGCCGACGCTCTTTCCCGAATCAAGATCATTTTAAACAATGCACAGACTTTCTTTCTAATATCAACATCTTTGCAAATAACGAAACCGACTCAGAATCAGCAGACTCCGACAATGATCAAGAACCCGACGAACATGACGAAAGAATGACAGCAGAGTTTAATCGATTTGTTCAACTGTATAAAATCGAGTCGATAATCGATTACTCAAAAATTGAAATTTTTAACGCCCCACTCCTAGACAAATCTCACAAACGAATAGTCACTTTCTTCTGGAAAAATAAACTCAATGATTTGCATGACAAAATCATCGAAGACATTTTCGAAGAAGACCCAAATTTCACTACCGACACACTAAACATTCTAGCCAGCAAATCTGTCCGGCATAGAAAGTCCCTTTACCATTCGATCCCGAAACTTTTTAACATGCTCTATAATAACCAAGATTAGTTCGACGAATTAGAAACCTTCTGCATTGAAAACAACGCCGAACTACCTATTCTCGAAACATTATCTTTCATACTCGCAGATAAAGACATATAACTAAAGATTTGTCAAAACATTGTGACAACCTCTTCTCAAGACGAAATTCCCATTATACTGCAACAGTACCACTGCGGCAAAAATAACCTATACCGTGGAATTAATGAGATTATTCGACGTATTAGGGAAAAGTATAACTGGACTGGACTAATCAAAAGTGTAGAGCAATTTAGTAGGTCTTGCGAAACTTGCCAAAAGGTAAAGTTTTGTAGGAAAACCTTAAGTGCTCCTTTTGTCATAACCGAAACACCAAAAACACCCTTCGAACATATCAACATTGATATATTCGAATATCCAACGAGAAACTACGCACTGACTCACCAAATTTACTCAAGCTTACCCTATTGGTGACAAAGAAGGGTAAAACAGTCGTAAACACCCTCTTAGTATTTTTCCAACATTACGGCACCCCTCTTCGCATCCATTGCGACTATGGACGTGAATTTGACAATACTCTAATAAGGGACCTGTGCGAACTATATGACATACATTTATCCTTTTCAAGCGTCCACCATCCCGAATCAAACGGTATATTTCGGTCTGTAAATCCGTTTTGTCCCAGAGCTGTTTTTAAACTGTCCATTTCCTGTTTGATGTTATCCTGGTCAGCTAGCTTTGTGATCTGGTTACTAAAGTCTTGTAGTTGATGGCTTGTAGTTGGACTGGGTGGTGATGAGAGTTAGCATGAAGGTATCTGTTGGTGTGAGTTGTTTTCCTATATACTGTATGGCCAAGGGTTCCATCTTCCTTCCTATTTATGAGAACATCAAGGAATGGCAGTTGGTTGTTGGCTTCAACCTCCATGGTAAATTTTATTTTGTGATGGATGCCATTAAGGCGGTCCAAAAAAGTATTGAGGTGTTCCCTCCCATGATGCCATATCACAAATGTATCATCCACATATCGCAACCATAAACTGGGTTTAAGAGTTATTATTCTTAGTGCCAACTCCTCAAAGTTCTCTATAAAAAGTTCGCTATAACTGGTGAGAGTAGCGATCCCATTGGAGCTCCTTCCACTTGTTTGTATCATTGGTTCTCGTAAACAAAATAGGTGTTCATCAGACAGTGCCTTGTTAAGTCTACAAGGTGTTGAGGTGGTTTGTATTTTTCTATTATATCCAAGGCTTTGTCGATAGGGATGTTGGTGAAAAAGGACACTACGTCAAAACAAGAAGACACTCTGGTTGTAAGACCGTTTTTCTAAGAATTTCGATGAAATGTGTCGAATTTTTCACATATGAGTCTGCCCCCTTTGTAAACGGTTGAAGTTGTTGGGCTAGGTATTTGGCTAGGTATTGTGTTGGGGATCCAATTGAGCTTACTATTGGCCTCAAAGGTGGACCTTCTTTATGAACTTTTAGGAACCCATAGAATTTCGGACATCTCGATGACTTTTCACGTGGAATGAGTTGCAGTTGGAGATTTTTGTCGATCCGACTTGCTTGGATTTTGGCCTTGGTTGTTTTCTCCAGATAAGTTGTTAGCTCAGTAGTAATTTGTTTATATGCTGGATCTTGTAGCAATGTTTGAATTTTGTTTGCATAATCCGCTGTATCTAAAATTACAGTCGCATTTCCTTTATCAGCAGGTAGAATTACAATGTCCTTGTTGAAGCGAAGTTGTTTCAAGGCCTCATTTTCTTCTATAGATAGGTTCTTTTTGGGTGGTTTAGACTTTCTTAGAACATATGACACATCTTGTCTAATTATTTCAGCGATGTTCGCATCTAATTTTGTAACTTCTGTTTCCAATTGCCGTGAGGTTAGACTGTGACCGTTATTTCCGGTGAAAAATTCGTTTTTGGGCTTCTGTTGGAGCGCCAATTTGTTAAATTTTGCCTGTTGTTGCATTGTTGTTAACTTTGCATTTGTTTAGGTCCTAAATTCGCTAATCTCATCGAATTTATCCCATATTATCGCGGCATCGTTGTAAAAAATGTAGATCGCACAAAAGTTTGCTTATTTTCCCGCGTAATTTCTCAAATGGTTTACACAAATGAAAAGTATTCTCCCCGTAGAGATTTACTATATCTGTTTTTAAGTATTCGCGGGCACTAAATGTTTATGTGGTTTCCGGGAATTCATCTGCGTAGTTGATAACTGATCCCTGCCGGGATCGATGGTAAAATTCAGGTCGGTTCGCATAATTCTCGTAGCCTTCTGCTTTCGCTTCTAGTTACTCGAATACTAAGATTTTCAGAAGCGCTCGCGCTGTTATATAGTCGCGGCTCGGCGCCTATTGGTGGGCACCGTGAACGACTGCGTGGATCCCCAACACAACACCTAGCCAAATACCTAGCCCAACAACTTCAACTGTTCAGACTCATATGTGAAAAATTCGACACATTTCATCAAAATACTTAGAAAAACGGTTTTACAACCAGAGTGTCTTCTTGTGAGTTTTGACGTAGTGTCCCTTTTCACCAACATCCCTATCGACGAAGCCTTGGATATCATAATAGAAAAATACAAACCACCTCAACACCTTGTAGACTTAACAAGGCACTGTCTGATGAACACCTATTTTGTTTACGAGAACCAACGATACAAACAAGTGGAAGGAGCTCCAATGGGATCGCCACTCTCACTAGTTACAGCAAACCTTTTTATGTAGAACTTTGAGGAGTTGGCACTAAGAACAACAACTCTTAAACCCAGTTTATGTTTGCGATATGTGGATGATACATTTGTGATTTGGCCTCATGGGAGGGAACACCTCAATACTTTTTTACACCACCTTAATGGCATCCATCACAAAATAAAATTTACCATGGAGGTTGAAGCCAACAACCAACTGCCATTCCTTGATGTTCTCATAAATAGGAAGGAAGATGGAACCCTTGGCCATACAGTATATAGGAAAGCAACTCACACCAACAGATACCTTCATGCTAATTCTCATCATCACCCAGCCCAACTACAAGCCGTCGTCAAGACTTTAGTAACCAGATCACAAAGACTAGCTGACCAGGATAACATCAAACAGGAAATGGACAGTTTAAAAACAGCTCTGAGACAAAACGGATTCACAGACCGAAATATACAAAGAGCCCTAAATTCAAAACCGTCGCGAACAGTGCGAGATTATCTTGACAAAATTTTCCCAAGTAGATGGATCGCAAGGAGAGGTAATATCGAATGGCCAGCTAGGTCTCCAGATCTAAGCCCGTTATATTTTTATCTTTTAAGTTACGTGAAATCGAAAATCTACTTCAATAAGCCGGAAAATATGAAGGAATTAAAGAATACAATTAGAGCGGAAATACAAAGAATCCTGCAACTAACGCTAACTGAAGTTAATGGTTAACAATTCGAACATTTAATTTGATATGTTGATGTTTTTTTTTCGTCAATTTTGAAAGAAATGTAATTTTCTTAATAACTGTTAATTTTCGGTATAGGACATTGTACAAGAAAAATACTTCAATGCAGAATTCAAAAATAAAATAAACAAATGTTTCCATTTGAAAAAATGAAGTTGATGGTCGCATTTAATCACAAAAACATCAGGTCAAAAAAAAAAACGACGTCCGAGGGTTTTTCCCAAAAACCAACACCTTAATTTTAAATGAATTTGTTCTAACCCACCCGTCCACACTGTAGATTTGGTGAATAAATTAATACTATAAATATAATTATGAAAAAGAGGTAGATTAAAATTATCCGATAATGCATTTCTTATACTTTCTAGCCTTACAATTTTACGGCAAACTTGTTTATATTGCATAATAATTACTATATTTTTCTTATTATTCCCTGGGAGTCGCTGGTTTGTAATTTTGGATTATAAATTTGTAGTCTGTCAATTAAAATCAGAATTATTTTGCAATTAGCCATATTATTTCTGATTTGTTACTATTCACAATATTGTTTAAATTTATGTTCATTGCCTTTTAACAAACTTTATTTCATACAATGAACTTAAATTGTTTATAATGCGATTAAGCAAAACTCAATAATCTGACAGAGTCCACAAGTATCCTGTTCAACGAACAGCTCGTAAACCATTATTATCTGAATAATCTGTGCTTCAGCTTGAAAACTGCCTAAGTTATGGATTTTTCAAATATTATTAATGTTAGTGGTTATTCCAGTTTTTCCCTGTTAGTAATGCTCCGATCATGCTTTACAAAAATTAATTTTATAACGTTTTTCACTTTTTTACAAATATTCTTTTGGAAGCATTGCTATATAGTCAATTATTTACAAATTATAAAGGACAAAAAGTTTAATATTGTTTGTTTTGCTTTATTGTCAAAAAATGCAAAATGAAATGTATTGGTTGGTAGCTGATGCATTTATTATATTATTCAACAAATAATCAATTTAAAAATAGAAAGGATTCCGGCTTTCTAGTTCGAGAGTATCTGTTTGTTTAAACCGAGAACACAAATCTCAAATTCAAAATATGAAGAGGGAAGCTGAAACGCAATTTATTAAATACAGATAATTTAATGAATGAGACAGGTTTAGATAAAAATCAATTATATCAATAAATTCAGAGAAATAAAAACGAAAAAAAATTAATTTAATTTAAAATGCTGAAATATTTTTGAGATATATAAAGAAAGAAGAGTATAAAAAATGTCGAAGCACACAAAAATATTTGAATGATGTTATGGCAGTTACACACAGTAACTAAATTCCGTATATTTTACAACAATTATTAGAAAAATAAGGCCCGAATTTTAGAATTTTATATAATTAATGGTCTGTATCTGAGATGTAAAATCTACTTATAATTAAATGTGTAGAAATAAAGAAAAGTTTACACAATAATTCTAAATAGAGGACAGACTGTAAATGACATATAGAATTTCTTTTGTGGTTGTAAACAAATTGGTTCAAAGGCAGTAAGGGTGCTCACCCCCAAAACTACCCCCTAAAGTTCACATATTATTTAGCATCACATTCCTCATTATATTTTATTTGGTATTTCCGTTTGTTGTACATTGATAGTCATATCCATATATTTCTATATAATTCTTAATTCTAAGTAATCTATCTAAATTGGTAATGAGCGACGGGAAGTGTATTTCGTAACAAGCTTTCGCTTCCATCGTTCAGTCCCAGTCTTTTTAAAATTTAAAAATATATCTAAATCTGTGTTTTATTTAGTGGTGTCACGGTTAGAGAGGAAAAAAGGTCATCTATCAAACTGTACGCCACTGGTTGAATTCATTTAAATTGCTTCTTTACAACAATTGCCTTTTAAAGTTTATTAAAAATGTAATGTGATTAAGTTTTCGCCAATATTCGTTTTTGAATATTAAAGATTGACCCTCTAAATCTGGAATATGAGTGGTGTAAGGATTTATTAAACAAACTCTCAAGGCTGTAGCTAGAAAAATTATTTGGGGAGGGGTGATTACTTTAGCCATTTTTTAAATATTGTGGCCTGATTGGGACCGTGAAAGTTAGTTTTCTATTCAGTATACGTCCAGTATATAAGTTTCAACCCTTAAGCGGGGATGAATATAATTTCTTTAAGGTTAAATACAAAGGGGAACTATGTGATACTTTTTTTAAAAATCTCACAACTAGGTATCAACAATGACAGCGAGAAACTAGTACAATTTAGATCTGAAAATCGAAAAAGTTGTATTAATGCTATGAAAGAACTAATAACTGTACTAAGGAAGTAATGAGATAACCAGATAAAAAAGTCCGAAAAACAGAAGGATAGATATATCTCTAGGATACTCTAGAAATACACAGGACTTCCAAAGGAAGACCAGAAGTTCTCATGGAAGAAACGGAGTCAGCGGTCAAAAATATAAACAATGACAAGACAATAGGGAACGTCGGAATGTGGCCCAAATATTTTCGCAATATATAGAAACCAGACACATACTACACAAGAAAGGCAGAATGAATTCATTTTCAGTTAGAGCACGATAAGTCTTCTATCGGTAGTCTATAAAGTGTTTACTGAAAGTAACCAATACCAACTCAGTAGAGATTATCAAATACTACTCGCCTTGATTTTGATGGACTTCGAGAAAGTGGTCCACACTAGATTATCGAAGGCGAGCAGAATCTCGATAGACCATGTACATAAACATTGATAAACCCAACGGTTTCAGCCCCTAAGCGGGGATGAATTTCACTTCTAAAAGTTTAAATACAAAGGGGTATCAAGTGATATTTTGTTTTAAAGTTCCCTTTTTGACAATCTTTTGATCCATCATTCGTTACAATAAGATTATTTTTACAGAGTAATATCATTTTAAACTTTCAATCTAAAATAACTCTTATTTTCTATGTATTTATTATTAATATTGTATTAGCGTTCGTTAGAATTACCTTGTACTTAAATTAAATGTTCAAAATGTCAAGGAACGTTAGGTCGGGAGGTGTCTCATTAAGCCAATTTCGTACAGGCAAGGCTTATAATCTGGAGATGCTCCCTCCTGTTGAAAAAATAGCTTTTCTTCGTCTAGCTACAAAGTTCCTTCTTGATTTATTCAGTTTTCTAAAGATTCGGTTATAAGGGTATTTATCACATTTTCTAATAATAAGTCCAAATACAATTCTCCAGTTAAATTTGCTTCCACGAATAAAGAATCTATAATTTTATAGTTTTATATGTTGGTTGTTCTCTTCTTCTACAATTATTTAGTGGCAAATCCATTTCGATAAAATTCTGCTTCGTCAGAAAAAGAAATATTAAAAAAAAGAGTCTGCATTCATAATCATCCTCAGCCATCTGTTGAAAAGTTGTATTTTGTAGGGAACGGATTAATTTAGGCATGACGTTTTATGCACAGAGCCGACCGAAATATTTGTTAACCAGTTAACCTTGAGAAATTTATGAACTAAATCCAGCACATAGCTACTAATGCCCAATATTCTTATCGGGATGTCTCTGATGAAAAACATGAGCAGTTCTGCGTGCGCCGCGTTTTTCTTTCCCATAAATATATATTATTTCATTTCTTCCTTGTAAAGAATAAAACATAATCGAAATTTGATGGTTAGTTTTTAAAGCAACCAATACCTACAAATAATAAATTTGTTACATTTACACTCACAAATATCTTTCGCATAAACATTTAAGGATTTTGTCTCACTTGTTTATCTCGGTAATTATTCTCACGCTTTTTTGTAATTACAATTAAAAATATTAATTTTTTACGATTTCTAGGTCAATACTTGTTAAAAATTAATCTGATTAAAAAAAATAATGTGTCAAAAGATTGGCAAAAAGAGGTTTCAGATGATACCCCTGTGTATTTAAACTTTTAGAAGTGATATTCACCCCCGGTTAAGGGTTGGAATACGTATAAAATGTGTCCCCCGTAAATATAAATTAAAATGTTATTTTTTATTTTTCTTTTAAATATATTTTATAAGTTATTTTGGGTGGCTACTTTTGAAATGAAAGCCCTGTATATGTTATGGACCAAGTGATTAATTGGACACTACTCCTAATGCCCGGACTTTTGGAAAAATGATTTAACAAAAGCATAATATCGATTTAAATCATTAAATAGCCCATATATAAAGTCAAAGTAAAAAATAACATGTTTTATTGACATTATTTTTTCTGACATGAAATCAAAATTTAAAACACAAGTAACATATAACTTCTTCGTTTTGTCGACCATCTTCCCTATGATTAAAAACAAACAATTTAAATAATAAGGTTAATAATTTGTACTTATTATGAAAGGGTTTTATATTTAGAAACTACTAATTCTTAGCTGTTAAAAGTAGAATTAAAAATATAAGACAAATAACACAAAATGGTAAGTAAACAAAAATAAGGAACACGATGTAGTGAGCAATGAAGCAATTGGAGTCAGCAGTCAGTCATCGCAAGGCGTTTGTTCTCCCCTGTACTCCTCCTCCCTTAAGACATCTGTATTATACTTTGCCCAACCAGTTGCAAATCCAAGGGGGGCTCAACTCCCCCATCCCAAGCATCTGAGTTTTTTAGAGTTTACTTTGCTAAAACCTACCTTCAGCTGGACCAAGCCTCCCATCCCCTCCATTATCACAGCAGTATTCATAATGCCCAGGCAGTTTGATAAATAATGAAGTTTAGATAATATCACTTGGCCCGACGTAGCTTGCCATTATTCATAATGCCCGAGCATTACAAATAATGCCCTCAATAATCACTCCTATCTTCGCGCACGCTAGGAGAGTCAGGTTATTTGACATATTTATCTTGAAATTTTTTAATATGGTAATACGAGTATTTACATCGCTTAAATTTTTAGATTTTTTTTCAAATCCATTTTAACATTATCATTCATGGGCGAAAATTATCTGGCAACAAATTCTTCTAAAAATACATTATTGATGAGCTAGTTTTCGGTCCAGGTTTTTTGACGTTTTATTGCTATTTTTAACGTTTTTGATGTTTTATGACATTTTTGATATTTTTGAGTTGTATGACATTTTTGACGTTTCATTTATTTCTGGTATTTCTGATATTTTTGTATTTTTTCACAATTTTGTATTTTCACTCATATCTTTATTTTTGGCGTTTTTTTAGATTTTTCTCGTTTTATGTTTTTGACACAATAACTTTGATAATTTTGTCAAATTTTATATTATTGTGATGTTTTGGTGTATTTAATATTTTTAACGTTTGAAGGTTTATACATTTCCATTTTTTGGAATTTATTCTTACTTTATAGGTCTTAACTATCATTTGAAAATTTCAAAATTTTCTAATTTTTAAAGATATTGCCTGCACTAAATCTGTTAGTGACCCCACCCCCTCACTACTGGCAAACATTTAAGAACAGATTCAATTTATCACCTCTCATGCAATGAATAAATACTCCACATTCCATTTATCGGCTACGTGATGATCACTAAGTTATTAATTCATTTCTAGTCATTTCAGGAGAAGTAGATGTTTACCAACTTTCTCGCATGCATCTTTTTTGTTGCTAAAAAATTACGGACACCCATCGTCTTCCTGCAATAACAGAGTTTTCGTATAATGACACATCAAATTTAAGGAAATAATATTATAATTCTCATATCTCTATTATTTTCTGTTCCCAAAATAGTCATTTTTTTGATACATTCACCGCTTGCTCGCTATCGTATACCTGAATGTTCACAAGTTGACAAAAACTCTGTTGATTTTAGAAGAGTATGTATATCAAGATTCACACCAGTATTACTTTCTATTTCGAATATATTAAATTCTTTCTAAAACAATAGTAATCCCCTTTTCATCCATTTTGACAAAATAGCGACTCAATTATTACTTCATTTAAAAAAGGACTCAAACTCTTAATTCTTTACTTCAGTTTCCGGAAAATTGTAAATTTTTGGAAAAAAACATTTCCCCTTCTGACCCCCATGAGTTAATTAAATTTTGGCAGAATGACGATACTCATTATTATTTGTTTGGAGATAGAAGTATATACACCAATTTTTACGTCTTGTTTTTCTGGATAGCGACAATCTAATGACCTGGGACATGAAATATACTATACAACCTACTCTCATACATATCAAACATACAAAAAAAAATCATAAAAATAGGTCGAGCTTTTTCGAGGGATTTCGACCACAAATACCGTGACATGAGATTTTTTGCAAATTTTATTTTTATTTATATTTAAGAATTTATTAAATAATGTTTAAAATTTTGGTGGCTTAGCTTTTGATGACTCTTTGTTTCTGTCCTCAGGACTTGGGTTCGGGGTTAATGTTAACATTTATTGAAACCTAATTTTCTCAGACTATTAATAGGTTATTATTTAATAATTGCCACTGTACTGAACTCATAACTATAATTTATTGTGACATTAGACTTTTTTAAATTATATTTATCAATCAATTGTTTTTCTGGATATGGACATGAAATATATTTTACAACCTATTGTCGTTCCTATCAAATATACATAAAGAATCATGAAAATCGGTGGAGCCGTTTCGGAGAAGTTCTATCACAAACACCTTATCACGATATTTTTACATATTAGATATGCCTTAACTTTAAATAATGCTACTATATAAACCGCGATTGCTCTAAAACGCATATTCTGACATTCATAAAAGTCATAATAAATATTTGTTCAAATCGGATCTTGAAAACTCACATATAGTAGAAATATAGTTTATATCGGTTCTTTGAAAAGCAGTATTTTCAGTATTCATGTCATATTTATTTTCTATTTGGAATCTGAAAAAAATAATGATCATTGTTAGGTTTTCTATTATACGAAAGTTATGTATTTCTGCAACAAATTATTAAAGATGAAGCAGTCACGTAGTTTTGATAAACATTTACGACTATAATTCAAGATTTAAAGTGATATTTATTACCAAATAAATAATAGTGTCTTTCAAGCTCATTTAACCACGGTGAATAAACAGCGAGAGGATGTTTGTTTCCAACATGTGTCCTCCTTTGATTTCGCCCTTAGTTATATTCAGTCAGCCCCAATTATATAAATAAATTCCTAACAACTAAAATTAACCCATCTACAATCTTAAATCCCACCCAAAATCGAAAAAGTTGAATATTTTCATAAAATAGCATAACCCATGAAATCGAAATTTGCAATAAAGACCAAAAACCTTATTAAAAGACTGAATAATTTTACATTTAATGAGATCATTGAGTTCTCTAAAATACAAATTATTATGATAATCTGTTAAATTAATTTAAAAAATATATCACTTATCTTTACCCACAGCGAATTTCAATATAAGATGTAATTGAGATGCTCTGTTACGCATTTTCGATTTCACTAGAAGTAGAAGAAGAAGACCTGATAACAAGTTACTGTTCAAATTCACAGCGTTGCTAAAATTTGGAGGTTACAACGACGAATGTACAACCCGGAGGTCAGAACTCACTTGTTGTATCACTCTTAGGCAACACTAGCTCCAGTGGTGAACCCTTGAACTAAATGGACGACTCGAGGATACTTTAGATGCGTTTAAGCCTCCACTAAAATTTTGTTGATTTTACATTCTGTTACCATACAATCCATAAATATTCTCAAATAAAGTTCGTTGTGACCTCCATAATCGGAGGTAGTAGCGTCATATATGAGGTGACAACGTATATCGTATATCTGCTTCTGAGGCCACAACGATACTTTTATACACACATATATATATATATATATATATATATATATATATATATATATATATATATATATATATACGTTATATGCAAAATATATCAGCACTTAGTTCATACAGTCGAGAAGTCAACGGAATTTAAAGCGTACGTGACTTCTCAGGGATATTAAATTGCATCTTGAATTATATGCAAACAACTTCCCGGAAACCTACACGAGTCCGTTTACCCAGTAAAATCGCTGACTTGCATCAGCACTTTTGTCGATATTATAAAAGCAACTGGAAACGATTTCGTGTTGTCATTCAAATATTATCACTTATAGTATTAAGTATTTCAAGTAATTAATTGTTTAAATTTTGATTTTGTATGTTTTAAATAAATAATCTTTTCTAAAAAGTGATTAGAATCAAAGTGAATATAAAATTGGCGCAGTCAGTAAGATATTCCAGACACAGCTAGAACACGAAGATTTCTAACTGGTTGTGGTGGTTTCCAAGCCTTTGCAGAATAGAACCTACTTGAAAAGGACAACAACTACCAAGTACTAGCAAGGGAATACGCAACCAGGCTAGCCAGTGCTAAGTGACGCGGAGAACAGTTCGATGCGAGGAATAATAACGTATGAAATAGTTACTTTAAACTATTTTATTTCGATTTTATTTTGAATGACCAACAGTTCTTTCATTTATATAATATTTTATTCCTTATAACCTTACCCTTCCTAAATAATTTTGAAACTATATATTTTACATAATCATATTATTTTATTTCCATTACTTTGACTTACATATTTCGAAGTATTTGAAACATTATTTCAAGTTTATTATTAATTTACCATTTATACATTCTTATTTCAAATTGGTTATTACTCTATTAAACATTGCTCGATATTGGATTTTGATAAACTAGATGTTTACCATTTATATTTAAAACCTCAACATTTAATTTTTATTTATTGTGCTAATTTATACAATTATAAAAATGGTCACCACTATACAAGCAGCTACACCAACCGTAGAACCCTATAAGTTATCGGAAATATTTGCCATAATTCCTGTGTATGATGGTAATCCGATAGTTTTGAATACTTTCATATGCTCCTGTAATACTGCTTACAACATGGCAACGGATAATCACCAAGTGTTGCTAATTCTCCATATCAAAAATAAGTTACGCGGTAGAGCGGCTGAGTTAATTAATTCGCGAAACCCTAGTCAACTAGCTGAAATTCAAACCCTCCTAGAAAATCATTTTGGAGATCCTAGGGATCTCTCGGCTCTTATACAGGACTTGCAAAGTATGCGGCAAACTCCTAATGAATCCCCTCTACATTTTCTGCTAGACTTCAGACGCATCAAGAAGTTTCCAACAACCCTCTTGTAAACCAAATAACGTCCCACCTCCAAAAAAATGCACATTTTGTAAACGAATGGACCATCTAAGCAATGAATGCTTATCGAGGATGAGACAATTTCAACACAACCCGAATTCCATTCAGAATTATTCCAATTATCGCCCTCATTTTTCCAATCAACCTGCTAATCAATCTACAAATGTTAATCCCAGTCAAAAATTTTCACAGCAACAATTTCGTCCATCTACCAGTGGACAACCCCAAATGTCTGGCAATTACAGACGGAACCCGTGTTTCTTTAAACATCAACAACGCCAACAACCAAAGACTCATCACTTGAACAATCTGCAATTCGGACCATATCACAATGACTATAACAATTCTCAAAACGAAAATCAATACAACCCTTTACCAAAGAGTACGAAAACGTACAAGAATATTACCCTAATGATTTCGAACAAAACGGTGAACCAGAATATCTCAAGACTGAACAGTTTAACGAATATTATTCTGACGAACCTGATTCTTCTCAAGTAAATTTTCATTTGACCCCCACTCAGTGAGAACCCCCAGAATAAGAAATTTCAGAAATTCAAACCCAAATTCAGACAATGAATCTGGACGACTTTAGTCCGAATGTCAACTTCCCAGAACAGAACTTTCTGTAAGACCCCTGCTTTTCGTCAACTCCAAGAATCTTTATTATATTACTGATTCTTCAAACACCTATAAACTTCTTATCGATACGGGTGCAGGACTTTCAATTTTTAAACCTGAAACCTGCCAACGCTTCAAACAACGATTTCCCGAAAACGTAGTGATCCAAGGAATCACTATCAGAAAATCTTAATCAACGAATCCACCCTTGTACCTTTCAATGTCGCCGACCCACACAAGGTGTATATTTGCAACATCGACATTGAATTCGACGGATTACTGGGTTCAGATTTCCTTGAACACTATAACTGCGTTATAGACTCTAACAGCAAACAACTTGTAACTAATTTTAAAACCTTACCACTCTACAAAGTTACGGATGATACTGTCATGCGTACTCAGAACCCTTCAACTTTCAATAACTGCATCCCAATTAATACAATCTCTGTAGAACCCCGAAGAGAACAGATATGTAAATTAAAATGTGACCTCACTAACACTGAAACTTTCCTATCATCTGCCGAAATAGAAAAGGTTTATTTTCCCCGTGTCCTTGTTAAAATTAATGAATGTTTTTTTCATTAAATAATCCAATAATTTTTGGCCGTAAGTTTTTACTTCTGACCGATCACCGCCCGTTAACTTGGCTGTTTTCTTTAAAGGATCCTGGAAATAGATTTGCAAGATGACGCCTTAAGCTCGAGAAGTACGACTATCAAATAATTTACAAACCAGGCAAAGGAAATAAAAACGCCGACGCTCTCTCTCGCATTAAAGTTAACAACTTTAATGAATACATATTATTTCAAGCAAACAATCATCTAACGCCATTTACAGTACTCCCAACAAACGAAACTGACGATGACTCACAAGAACCCCAGACAAGAAGTCCCATTAATCTCCAACAAATCTCTGAAGAATTTAGAACTTTTGTCGAGCGATATCAAACCGTCTCACTCACAGTTTACGACAAAATTCAGTTTTCTAATCGCCAACTCTTAGACCGAGGAAACAAAAACATCCTAGTATTTCCCCAAGGCTCTTTCATGAAAGATTTTCACCATGACATCATCGAAGACATTTTTGAGGAAAATGCTGATTTCCGTACACCTAGAGTAAATGTCTTTGCAAGCAAAAGTGTCAGAAAAAGACGCTATTACATCGTCCCTCTCCCTTCTGACACAGAAGGAGTCAACGAGATTCTTTTCGCATCTTTGTATAATAGTAGAGATGTGTTCACTGAAAACGAAGTATTCTGTGTCGGGAATAACATTGAACTGCCCATTTTGGAAATGCTTTGGTTTATCTTTTCCGAAATCGATATCAAATGGAAAGTTTGCCAAAATATCGTCCAAACGGTTGAGAAAGACCAAATACCTATCATTCTCGAACAATTACATAACGGCAAAAATAATATACATCGAGGCATCAATGAAACTATCCGCAGAATAAAAGAAAAATACAATTGGCAAGGACTGACTAAGGACGTTGTCAATTTTATCAAAAACTGTCAAACTTGCCAGAGAGCAAAGGTTTACCGGAAAAATCTCGACAGCCCACTTGTCATTACTGAAACCCCACAGACACCCTTCGAACGTGTCAACATCGATATTCTAGAAGTCCCGACTACGCATTAACTATCCGGGACGAACTAACAAAATGCTCTCAGGCCTACCCCATAACCGACAAATCCGCAAAAACCGTTGTTATTACTTTACTACTCTATTTCCAACACTTCGGTACCCCTTTACGGATACATTGTGATTATGGCAGGGAATTCCACAAATCACTAATGAGAGACTTATGTAAACTATTTGACATCAAACTATCCTATTCCCTATTCTAGTGTGGGACATCCCCAGTCAAATGATTCATTAGAACGATTCCACTCGACCTTATTAGAGATGATTAGAATCCATAAACTAGAAAATCCCGATGAACACCCTTTTAACATCCTCCCTTATGCAATCATTGCATATAACAATTCTGTAAACAAAACTCATGGATTCACCCCTTACGAACTTGTTTACGGACATACTTCGAGGAGGACTCCAGAAACTCTCTACAACAAACAAGCCCTGATAACTAAGTACATCAGAGATCTCAATAATCGTCTCTCACTATTATAAAATTGCTCGCGAAATAACGGAAATCCAAAAACATAAAGCGAAAGTCAGATTTGATGAACACGTTTCTGAAAATCTCCCTAACTATCAAATAGGCGATAAAGTCTGTATTAAAGAATCCCAGATCAAGGAGCAACTCCAAAATAAATTCAATGGTCCTTTCGAAATCCTGGAGATTCACAGAAACTCCGCAACAGTACTAAACCCTAAAACCACTCAAAAATCAAAAGTAAATTTCGACCATTCGGTCGAAACCGTTCTCAGAAAGTTAATTTCTGTTTCCGGTTCTGCCTGCTGTTCGGGTCAGCAGTAGCCCAATTTCAAATACAACCAATAAACAATACTTTAGGTATCTACTTCCATAACGAAGCAGAAATAACTGTATCCAATGATAAATGGGCACTTTTAGTACACAGAAACATTTCTACACTAGAACAAGTATTTACAACAAATAACAGAGTATTACAAACTCTTGTAAAACCGGTGAACTTCAATTCTTTTGCTATGAATTACTTTCGCGCAGACATACAAACCCACATTAACCTTCTCAATCAAATTTCTAACTCAATCAAACAGAAATTTACTGACATTCACTTGGATACTAAATGACACAAACGAGGTATACTTGATGGGGCTGGTACCCTTTTAAAGGCAGTCACCGGCAATTTAGACGCCGACGGCAAATACTGTACTGAAAGCATAAACCGCTTAAATCAAGGCCAACTTCAAATTGAGAACTTACAAAAAAAACAAATAAGTGTCACCACATCCGTAATTAAAAACTTCAACGAAACTATTCAAAATCTTAGAATTGACGAAAAACTATTTAACGATAACATGAAAAAGCTGGAAAACACTATCGGAAAAATTAATGATAAGGTCGCCTACGTCGAATCAAAACTCGCATTACTTGAAATGTGTGAAAAACTTTGGAGAATTATCTCTACTTAGAAGATAATCTAAATGATGTTTTAAATTCTGTCACATTCGCGCGTTTGAAAATAATTCACTCTTCAATTTTAACACCAGAACATCTTATTACCTCTTTACAGGAAATATCGCAAAATTTAGTCAAAAGTAACCGTCCATTGGCTGTAAAGTACTCGAGCATCGCACAATATCTGGAAATCATTGAACTAGAGGCATTTCAAAGATATACCGATCTTATATTTGTGTTAAGAATCCCTTTATACGAACACCATCCTTACACAGTTTTTCATTTATATCCTATCCCTATATAGGATGAAAGAACAGGTTTACATCATATGATATCATTCACTCAAATTATCTTGCAAAGAATGATGATTCTTTAATGTTTATTCCGATCAAAGACTTAAGTGCGTGTAAACCGTTAGCCAGTCGTAAGAAACTGTGTTATGTGAAGCTCAACTTCTAAAGCGCGTCCAGAAGGTACCCGACAACTGTAAAAGCTCACTAATATTCACTCAAGGATACAACGTTCAAAAACTAGAACCCAATACATGGCTCATAATTACTTCTGAACCCATAAGTGTTACACTGAATTGCGCTCAAACAAACCCAAAAACTCTTACAATCTCCCTCAACTCCATATTGACTCTTGAATCAGAGTGTAGTGTAAACATTTCAACCAGTAACGGTGCCATTCAACTGTTGCGATGCAATGCCAGAAAAAAATAGAATTCCTGAACTTCAGCCCCTAAAGCTGAACACACTTAATGTAGAAGAATTAGACGTAGCAAAAACCAGCCGTTTTTAACCAAAAACATCTCTTGGTTTACCTATACAACCATAGCTGCTCTCATGATCATAGCGGCACTCATGACTCTCCAAGCTGTCAAAAAGAGGATGGTAAAACCTCCAAAGGACTGCAATCCTGACCAGACTTCAGTGCCTCAGCGAAGACTCAAATTCTTCCTCAAGCTTAGGCCTGTTTTGAAAACAGAACAAAGCTTAGAGACGCAAGTTTAGGTATACCCTTTATGTCCTGTAAAAACACCTATATTTAATATTGATTTATATTATTAACCTTTTTATTTTTTTTTACACAGTATTTTTATTCACATTTCCTTTTACTTTATATTTTATTTTAATATGTTTAGGTTAAGCATTTAATTATTACTCGTATTATTTTATTGCTCATTTCTATTAACATGTTTTGATTTTATTTTACAAATTGATTTTTGATTTTACCTATTACTTTATTTTAAACATATTTCGTTTTATACACTTATTACTTATTATGTATACCATTCAAACATCATTTTATATTATTTTATGTTTCTGTTCCTAAAAGTTGATGTTATAGCATCAACTTTTGATATGTAAGGAGAGTTGTTATATGCAAAATATATCAGCACTTAGTTCATACAGTTGAGAAGTCAACGGAATTTAAAGCGTACGTGACTTCTCAGGGATATCAAATTTCATCTCGAATTATATGAAAACAACTTCCCGGAAACCTACACGAGTTCGTTTACCTAGTAAAATCGCTGACTTGCAGCAGCACTTTTGTCGATCCTATAAAAGCAACTGGAAACGATCTCGTGTTGTCATTCAAATATAATCACTTATAGTATTAAGTATTTCAAGTAATTAATTGTTTAAATTTTTATTTTGTATATTTTAAATAAATAATCTTTTTTAATAAGTGATTTGAATCAAAGTGAATATAATATATATATATATATATATATATATATATATATATGTTTTTAAGTTTTCACGGGCACTAAATGTTTTAGGTGGTTTCCGGGAATTCATCCGCGTAGTTGATAACTGATCCCTGCCGGGATCGGTGGTAAAATGACGACGTTTCGGCAGAGTCACATTTACCCTCTTCAGGTCGGTTCGCATAATTCTCGTAGCATTCTGCTTTCGCTTCTAGTTACTCGAATACTAAGATTTTCAGAAGCGCTCGCGCTGTTATATAGTCGCGGCTCGGCGCCTATTGGTTGGCACCGTGAACGGCTGCGTGTGATTGGCCCTGGGCGCTCAGTGGGCACGCCTCCCGCCTGCTGATTTGTTATTTCCGGTTGAGTTGTTATTGAACGGGTCCGGGTCGGTACGGTGTTTAATAGAATTTTCCAACAATTCGATAAGTTCTGAATTTCATTGCGTGCGTTTAGACTGTGAGGCTTCTTCGCTATTTCTATTGCCTCTCTTACGAGTCTTGATTTCGGGTGTTCTATATTTGCCAGTACTCTGGTGTTCTCAAAGTCTATTCGGTGTGACATCGTGGTGGCGTGTTCCGCAATGGATGTTGTTTTCTCCTGCTTTCTTACAGAGTTCTGGTGTTCATCACGTCTAGCTTGAATTCTTCTATTACTTTGCCACACATAGGTTTTATGACAGTCTGCACATGGAATCTCGTACACTCCCTGTTGTTCTAAAGGGATCCTCGTCTTCGGAGTCCTCAGCACCGTGCTTATTTTTCTGTCTGTATTGAAAATAGTATCGATATTGTGTCTCCGCAGAATTCTTGCAATACTGTCCGTGGTCCCCTTGACATACGGTAAATGAGCCTTGGTTACTGGTGTCTCATGCTCCTCGCCTGTTTGTCTCGGTTTTGACTTTAGGGCTCTTTGTATATTTCGGTCTGTAAATCCGTTTTGTCTCAGAGCTGTTTTTAAACTGTCCATTTCCTGTTTGATGTTATCCTGGTCAGCTAGTCTTTGTGATCTGGTTACTAAAGTCTTGACGACGACTTGTAGTTGGGCTGGGTGGTGATGAGTATTAGCATGAAGGTATCTGTTGGTGTGAGTTGCTTTCCTATATACTGTATGGCCAAGGGTTCCATCTTCCTCCCTATTTATGAGAACGTCAAGAAACGGCAGTTGATTGTTGGCTTCAACCTCCATGGTAAATTTTCCCGGAAACCACCTAAAACATTTAGTGCCCGCGAAAACTTAAAAACAAATATAGTGAATCTCTATGGGGAGAATACTTTTCATTTGTGTAAAACATTTGAGAAAATATGCTCGAAAAAAAGCAAACTTTTGTGCAATCTACATTTTTACAACGATGCCGCGATGAAGGAGTTATTCCGAAAAACATGACGGTAAAGTTCTGGAAGAACAACAGACAAAAACAGAATATCTTATGGAAAGCTAGTTGTGCCCTACTTAGGGAAGCCATAAGTGAAACTACCAAAAAAATAGTCAAGCAGGTTATGGAGGGACTAGACGGAAAAATAGCCCAGATTCTAGAAAAACGTGAAAAGAAGGAGAAACAACATCAAGAAGAAATTTAACAAAGGTTAGTAAAATTTATTGTTGAAAAAGTAAAATAGAATTAGAAAATCTTGTCTCTACGATGGAAGAAAAACAACAAAATCTAGTTTCCACGATGAAAAGTGAACAACATAATTTAATGGAAATCGAAATTTGATAAACAAGATCAACTTGAATTTAAATTATTATATGAATTTAAACAAACGATACGACAATCAATCCTTAAGCCAGCTATACCAAGTCCAACTGAGTGGAAAAACGCAAAAATCCGGTGAAAGTCTCCAAGCATTCGAAGTAGAGATTAGACGGTTAGTTCACTTGTCCTACCTAGACCTACCAGAGGAAACGAAAGACCAGTTGGCCACAGATTCATAAACATCAAGAAAAGTAATGAAGCTCTATTTCGGGCTTTGGAAGTAGAGGCCGTCATGAACGTGTCCAAGTCGAGGGTCCGAGCAGTTTCCTTTAACCAGGAAGGGTCAGAGTCACCATTTCAAGCGCTTCTGGCTGGTCTGAACAAAATAGTAGAACGGTCACAAAGAACTGGCAACAGAGGAGCATGTTACCGCTGAGGACGGACAGGGCACTTTCAACGAGATTGTCGAGTGAGGCTACCGAACGATCACCGACCAGGGGTAACCAACAGGACAGTCACATGTCCAGGGACCGTCAGCCAGTCAGTATAAGGGGGCAAATGCTGACTGACCCTCCACCAGCCCCCAAAACGTTATCCATTCGGGGATTTTGCAGAGATAGCAGCAGGATAGTCATCAGAGACACCATTAATGGGCGAGCAGTTACCATCACCATCGATACCGGCGCCGCTGTGTCCATTGCCAAGTTCAGGGTTTTGAGAGCAGCAGAAATTCGGCCAATTACCAATAACATCCAGCTCAGAACAGTCACCGGGGAGTCCATGTCAATACTGGGTGAGGCAGATGTTGTGCTACAGATAGGGGACAATATGATCCGGCATAGGGTCCTGGTAGCGAATATTGAGGACGATTTTATTCTGGGAATGGACCTAATTAGCCAGCATGGATTTATGTTCGACCCGAGATATGATGTTCTTCGCTTCCTAAATAAGGAATTTGTATTGACAAGGCCCGTCAACAGTTCAGTCACCCCCAAAAAAATGGTGGCAACCTTCTGCTAGAATTCCCGGTCGAACGGAACAGATTATTCATGGGCAGCTAGACAGCAATCCTGGGAGCTGCGTTGGAATGGTGGAGCCCGTACACTCAGCTCATGATTACTTAGTTGGACGGGCTATAGTTAAAACCAGACGAGATATACCAATCAGAGTCCTGAATTTGTCCAACAACGACATCAGAATTGCCAATGGTCAAGAGATAGCTTGTTTCGAGCCAGTAGAGACCATCATCAATTGCGAAGAAGAGTACCAGACGTCCGTGAAGGAGACAGCGCCCAGTAAAGAGTTCCTACAACAGTTTGCTGACCATTTGACACACCTGACACCAGAGACCCAGAAGAAAGCCAAGCAATTTATCACAAAGCACTGGCAAATTTTTAACAGTCAAGATGGAACCACCGGTCGCACTAACATCATCCAGCAACGAATAGATACCGGGAAGGCTCAACCCATCAGAATACCACCTAGACGACTACCATTGGGGCAACAACAGGCAGTCGAGGAAAACATCTAGTCCATGCTACAAAATGGAGTTATTGAGCCATCTATCAGCCCATGGTCTGCTCCCGTCGTGCTAATTAAAAAGAAGGATGGAACCACCCGATTTTGTGTGGATTACAGAAAGCTGAATGACGTCACGAAGAAAGACTCTGACCACACTAGCAGGCTCCCGTTGGTTCTCCACACCAGACCTAAAGAGTGGATATTAGCAGGTTGGTCTACACGCAAACGACAGAGAGAAGACAGCGTTCTCCACCAGTAAAGGGCTGTTTCAGTTCACGGTCATGCCCTTTGGGTTCCGTAATGCACCCGCTACATTTGAGAGGCTAATGGAGTATGTACTGAGCGGGTTAACATGGAGGACGTGCTTAGTATACCTCGACGACATTCTTTCGAAAGTGAAAACCCATGAAACTTTTTATAGTCATGAAAAATGTTTTAATAGTAGCTATAAATACGTTTAATGCTAAAAAATTACATGCTGACGAATTCGAGAGAAAGTTTGTGTATACGTACCCACTTAGACATACCTAGCCTTGTTAAAACAGTATATATTTCGCGTTATTAAAAATCACCTTTTGGGATTATAAAACCGTTTTATCTCTTTACTATCAAGGTTTTTATATTGGAACAAATTTATTTTCTGTCAGCCATCCTGACCGAAGTACATGATGAGATTACCGGAGGATTCTGGTCGCAATGGATTACTTCAACAAATGGCCTTAGGCATATGCGATACCCAACCAAGAGGCAACCACGGTAGCGACGGTGCTAGTAGAACAACTATTCAGCAGGTTAGGCGTCCCGATGGAATTACATTCAGCCCAGGGGCGTAACTTCGAATCGAATGTATTCCAGAAGGCCTGCACGATGATGGGGATCGGGAAAACGAGAACAACACCATTGCACCCACAGTCAGAGGGAATAGTGGAAAGATTCAACAGGACCTTGGAACAATACCTATCCAAGTTCGTCAGCAATAACCAACGTGATTGGGATGAGCATATTCCCCTATTCCTGTTGGCATATCGCTTTGCTGTACATAATAGTACAGGCCTGACCCCAGCCAGGGTCCTATTCGGAAAGGAGCTGCGATTACTCTACGATTTGGCATTTGGCTTTCCCGAAGAACCTTCCCAAGACATCGACGATTATGCCGACCAGCGCCGACATAACATGCTGGCAATACACAAATTAGCCCGAATGCAGATGTTGGCCACCACTGACCGGATGAAGACGCGATACGACGTCAAGGCCAGTCGGGTTCCAGGAGAGGGATAAAGTCTGGCTGTACAACCCCCAACGGAACAAGGGTAAATCCCCCAAAGCTTACACCCGCCTGGGATGGTCCATACGAGGTTGTCAAGAGGCTTAATGACGTTGTCTACCGGATCCGTCGAAACCCCAAGGCTAAGTTGAAGGTGGTCCATTTAGATCGACTCGCTCCCTACCATGGAGAGGATGTTTCTGATCGGGACGATCAGAATTAAAGGGGGGGCAGTGTTACGAAATTTACCAAAAGCCGACCCTGTTTCATTTCAGTACGACAACGATCGTTTTGAGAAAAAAATGGTTCTCGAAATCACTAGGCAGCTGTACGAGCGTATATCGTAATGTTATTGTGAAACAGCTGCTCTGTATAATTTTGATGTAAATAAAGTTATAGAAAAGTGAAAGTGAATATTAGTTTTATAATTTTAAATTGAACCCACGGACTATATAAAAATACCAACTGTGACTTAGTGGTCATAACATATTTCAGCTTTCCGGCTACAATCTATCTCGGTTAAACTGCTTTATACGCCATCAGAATTAATTCCTTATCTAACAAAATTATAAGAAATATGAATCTTATGTGGTTCAAAATATTTGAAGATCAAATTTATATCAAATGCTCATAGAATTATGTAATTTTCTCACATACCAAAAATTCCCCCAATTTCATTATCCACCTCCTTTTAGTGTCAACAAGCTATTGAGTTACTTGGTTGATTGACAGACCCTTATCGTATACAGTCCTTGATAATATATAAAATAATAAAATCCTCTTACATTGACTGATCACGTTTTTCGCATGAAAACGCCTTTTCCTGTTGCTAAAGATCGAAGTATGTTGACAAAAGGGATAAACCGAAAGTATCAGTTCAGGGAGGAAAACGTGACGATACTAAAAGTTGCCAGACTTGTAATGTGACAGAATTGCAAAGTCATAATTGTGTTTTACAACGAAATTAGTTAGTTATATTAGCATATAAATCTGTTGGCAACATTTAACAGGATAAGTCAAACGCCTTAAATACATGTGAAGTAATGAGGAATCAAAAAGTCCGAAAGTATGAAACTTTGATTCTGTATGTATGAAGACATTATTTTTTAGAAGTAATTTTTAAAATGACTAATAGTAAAATTGTGTTACCGTTAGAACAAACAATTTTTTTGAGACATATGGATAAAACATGTTCATTCTGTTTCATTTCAAATATAGGTAATTCACGCTTTGTATAAAAGAATTTAATTAAGTTCTTTTATTGAAATTGGTTAAACCTTGAATTTTATTGCAAGAATGTATGCCCTTTGAGTATAACAAAATGATTATATTTAGATTATGCATTTAAAATAATTGTATAGGTAGTAAAAGAACTTAAAGAAACTCTAGAAATGTCGATCTCCAGATAAGATGCACTCCGAAAAATACAGTGCAATGAAGATGGCAGACAATATAACCTGTGTTTAAGACCTTGGGAAATAACACCACAGTTAGGAAAATTGCGTTTCGGGGTCTAGGTCCGACCCCCATGTCAATGGTTAACAAACTATTAATAAAAAGGGCACAATTCTAAGACGTAAAATTAAAATGTTTGACAATATATAGTATTTTTTTATAACCTGCTTACCGGAGTTGTCTTTGTATCTGCTATTGTCTTAAAGTGAATGCTGTTGAATTCAGAAGATCTGTCGTTTTTATATTTGAAAGTCAGTCATATGATACTGGTCATTTTCACTACGCAACGCAATCCCTCTGGTAAACCAATCACCGTCTATTCATGTCGTTTAATTGATATTGCCTAATGGTAATTAATTTCTCTGAATGCGTAAAGGTAATGGTTCGAATTCAGATGCTGGATTCACAGATGATGTTATCATTCAAAATTGTGAAGTTTTTTATTTTTTATCTATAGTTACGCTAATTTTATATGTAAAGTTAGCACGACCACCTCCAGTCTTTATATACAGACTGTAAACGCTCTGAGTTCAAATATTCTGAGGAATGACAGTTTAGGTAAAAACAAATCAAAAAGTCTTATAGCATTTTTACAAAACAGCTATAGTTTTGTCAAAAAAATGAAAAACACAAATTTCGCCCCTATTTATATTTAGATAAACAGTTTCTATGCCTTCTAAATCTCAATTTCATTAAAAACAATTTTTTTCAGTTTTCAAATTAAATGAAAACTCAACATAAATCTACCGAGAAGATATGGCAATGTGGCTCATCGAGTAAGCTAGATGATTATAAAGTTTAATCGTAGTTTTTTAATTTTTAATGTCGTGTTTGTTTCTTGATGTGTTATGTAGACAAACTGCCTAAAGACGTGTAGATTGTGCATTTGTGCGGTCATGTGTTTGAATATCTGTTGTAATAATTTTGGAATTTATCTATTATGTAAGTACTTTATTATTCAACCTAAATAATAATATGAATTAATTAATTAGTTAATATGCAATTTAAAATAGGTAGTCGGGAGATCTTTTGAAGTATTTTGTGAAAAGTTTTTTCGAAATCATAAGTAAAACGCATTTTATTCTTGTGTTCTTTAATTTAGTACATAAAAGAATTATGGAAATTTTAAAGGTTAAACATTAATATTAGTTTTAAGTACGATAATGTTATGGAAACGTTTATTTCTTAACTGTTTCATTTACCCAAGTCAAGCAAATAGTCGATATTAAAGCCCGTAGACCATTGATTTATAAGAGTTTTTTGTTTGATTAAATGTGGACTATTTCCACCTATAATATATGCACTCATAGTGTTTACACCTTGTATAAATGGGAATGTTTGTCTGTATGTCCTTTATGAAATCCTAAACGGCTGGATCGATTTTTATGAAATTGCTTGTGTATGTTTTGGTAGGTTTCTGGATGGTTTAGATTCACAATTGGGCCCGCTAGGTGGCGCTAAGATCGGCTTCTAACTCTGGACGGATTTTAATGAAATTTTTAACCGACTTCTAAAAAGGAGGATGTTATCAATTCGTCTGCAACTATTTTTTATGTATGACGAGCGATTATTCAAAACGGCTGGGGCAATTTTGATAATTTAAACTGAATTATATTAATGGACATTGCAGAAAGGTCCCATATAATTGTCTATGAAATGAGATTTACGGTGTTCCAAAACATCAGAAAAATAAAGTATATACGAGACTACATTTCAGTGAATTTCAATGAATCTTCACTGTTTTCTCTAAAACCGCTCAAAAAATTTATCAATTATAAATTATATTCTACAAAGATATGTTCCAACTTGATTCCTTATATTTTTATATAACGTAAAACTTACCATTTTTCTGAAAATCTGAAAAATATATGCAAAAAACTGTAAACAGCATAGTCAAATTTTGATCCTAAATATCGAGTTTAAATGTCAAGATATGCCATGAAAGTATATCGTACAGGGTGTTCGTAATGGTTTTCAGTTTAATTCTTTTGAAGTGAGTTTTTCTAGAGACGAAGTTAAGCTAGGGGCTTATATAGCGTGAAAGGGCAGAAAATATTCCGTTAGTTTATCGAAACGAAAATCTGTTATGTCGGCGAAATCTTCTATATGGTATAGGGTGGTAGGTGAGTGCGTGCGTGGATATAATATTAGGTTGTACATAAGCAGTTGTATACATAGGATGGTTGATATATAAGTTGGAATTGAATTTGTTATGTAGGGTGGATCTAGAAATATTGTATTGGATGGCACATAAGTAGTTGCGTATCCAAGTTGATTGAAATAAGAGTGGATCAAAACTATAGTTATACAGAGTGAATATTTGCGTTATAATACGGAGAATAATTACAGTTATAAAAAAGGCTTTAAAAATTGTTAGAAGAAGTTGAATATACAGGATGAAATATAAGGTAATTACAGTTATAGAGGGCGGTTTAAAAAAAGTTACATAGTTTGGAACATAAGTTGTTGCTTAGACAAGGTGTTTGAAGTAAGGGTGGAATAAAATTATTGTCATTCAGGGTGCATCAAAAATTTGTTACATAAGTATAAGCAGTGAGGACCTTTGAATTATAGTACGTAGGACGGGGTATAATTATATATAGAGTTTGAGGCAGTAAAGGGGGGCTTAAAATAATTTAAAAAAATATGAATTACCAATACGTTCAATAGTTTCTTGAGGTCTAGAGAGTCAGCTAAAGGTAATGTATCTTCTAAATTGTCAGATATTGAGGAGAAATGTTTCCAATACATTACTTATTGCGACAAAGAGCATTTTATAAGGGTGAGCTTTCAGGTCGGCAATTTTTGTCCTTGCCAAAAGACACTCCTTGCGAATTTGGGCGATGCTTGTCCCAAATCCCTGTGTTGTAGAACTGTCTATGAGAGCGACGATTGGTTTGGCGATGCTTGTGCTCTCCAAAGGCTACTCCTTGCATATTTGGGCGCCATGGTTGTCTCAAATTCCAGTGATGACAATGATAGAGGTGTAGGGACGCGTAATCCAAGAATTGGCACTTCACTGCGGAACTTACACATACACTGATCGATCAGAAACTAACCGTTTCGGTGTCCGATAAATCGTAAACACAAAATTGAACCGATCGATTCGATACAATTCGGACAATCCTACTGACGGCGCCAATAACGTAATGCGTGCTCAATATCGCTTTTAAAAAAATCAATTTATTGAATTAGTACAACTCAAAAAATATTAAGACATAAAAATTAAGATATAAAAATTATAAAGATATATAATACTCGACGTTGCGATGCTGACTGACGGGTCCCGCTATCGTTTCTAGTTTATATGTTCTTAAGAGTGCTGTGTCAGCTCAACAGCACTCTTAAGAACAAAGTTTATATCGAAGATGGTGATGTATATATATGTAAAGGAGTACCAGAATATCTGGGATCCCTTTATGTGTATGTTACGGGTATTTTCTAAAATGTCATTAATGTGTCTTGACTGACATTGAATTCACTATTAGAAAAAATAATTTATTTTCTTTAGCGATCGACAAATAAACTTTAAATGCCGTTTCTTTGTTTTCCAGGTAAGGATTGTACCTTACGATAATGTAATTAGTGTTCTTTTAAATGTGATAATTAAAATAAAACAGAGCAACACATAGTTTAATTTGTCGTCATAAATTCCTGAAAAGAGAAAAAATACGGTAATTGTCTTATAAAACGACATTTTTAGTGAAGAGAAATGGAAAAGTTACGATTCACGTTTACAATGTTAGCAGCATCTGATGGAAAAACTAATGTGATCTGCATAACCTCAATTGAGACACCCGATGGACATGTTTTTGATATTCCTGATGATTTGAAACCCGCAAGCAAACACACAGCTGTAACGACTACAGATGTTTTTACTAAAATAAAGAATTATCTAAAGAAAAAACATCAAATACGGAAACTATGGATCCCCTTAACCCAAGATTTGAGGAAAATTTACTTAGAAGAAGGTGAGAATTTACAATTTGGTGACCAATACCTAGACGAAATTACATCTGAAATGAAGTTTTGTGACAATAATACTAGTCGAGGCACTGAAAATAAAAATCTAGGAAAAATATCAGACAGATTTTTGCTCGAGAAGTTTTCAGGAAAAACATCAAATGTCATCCAATGGATCGATGACTTTGAAAATGAATGTAGTCGATTTGAGATATTAAAGGAAGCAGAAAAAATTGAGAGGTTAAAGTATTTATTTGGAAAACCGTGCCTAGATTGGTACAGTAGCATGTTAATAAAATGTACAGTAAACGCAGGATGGGCAATATGGAGAACAAATTTTTGTGAAACATACGGAACCAAAGGTTGGTCACAAATTAAATACGCATTTACATTTAAATTTCAAGGAGGTTCATTACGTGAATATGCAATAAAAAAAGAAAGATTATTACTAGAGCTAAATATAAATATTAAATATTAACGCAAAGACATTATATAATGAACAAAATGGATAGGGAATCAATCACATCGACTGCAAGTCTTTTCAATAAAATTGGTAAACATGAAAATATAGTCAATAAAAATAATTATAACATATTTAAGACAAATACATTTGATAGTAAAGTAAAAGTTGATAAAATTAAACCTTGTAAAATATGTAAAAAATTAAATAAGGGTAGCCGTTTCCACTCTGAAGAAAAATGCTGGTTTAAACAAACTGGTAATAATGCGAACAAGAGAAACTACAATAAGAATGTAAACAATACTCTATTAGATGTCTTGAGTGACAATGAGTCAAAAAACGAATAATTACAACATTAATTAAAGTAAAACTAACATTGGAAGGAAAACTAGACATATTTGGTATTTATGATTCCGGCTCTAACGTTTCCTTAATAAATTCTAAATTGGTAAGACTAACGGAAGAAGGAAAAAACAAATACAATAATCCAAATTTACTAACAATTAATGGTGTAAAAATGACAAAAGGTTTAACAACAATAAAAATTAAGATTTTTAATGAAGAGAATAAAATTTATGTTTATATTGTAGAGGGAAAAGACTTCAGATACGATTTTCTAATAGGATTAGATACATAAAAGAGTTTAATTTGATTCAGAATGAAAATTTTGAAATCGAACAAAAACGGAAGAAAATTTTTCCAAGGAAGAACTACGTTTTAAAAACAATCCTAATGAAGCGGAAGACAGAAAGAACTTAAATTTTATAAACGTTAATGAACATATAACAGAAAAAGAGTCATTTAAATAGTCAACAAAAATCTGAAATAAATAAACTTATTGATAAATATAAATCAAACTTTGCAAAGGATAGATATGACATTGGAACAGTCAAGGATTATGAAGCACGCATTGATCTACTTGTTGACAAATATTGTAGTAAAAGACCATACAGATGTTCATTAAGGGATAAATTAGAGATAGAAGAACAAGTAAAACAATTGCTTAAAAGAGATCTTAAAGAGGAATCATACAGTCCATTTGCAGCACCAGTAACCCTAGCTTTCAAAAAAGAAGACAATAGAAAAAAAAGATTGTGTATCGATTTTAGAGATTTAAACAAACTGGTGGTACCTCAAGCTCAACCATTTCCTTTGATTGAGGACTTAGTAACAAAAACCAGAAACTGCAAGTTCTTTTCAACTTTAGATATAAATTCTGCGTTTTGGTCTATTCCTCTGCGAATTGAAGATAGAAAGAAAACGGCTTTTGTTACACAAGAAGGCCACTACCAGTGGACATGTTTACCCTTTGGTTTGAAAACTTCTCCAGCCATATTTCAAAGAATATTAAGCAACATACTGAGAAAGTACCAATTGACAGATTTTGCTGTAAATTTCATTGATGACATTTTAATATTTTCAAAATCCTATACCGATCACATAAATCATTTATCACAGCTTTTAGAGGCAGTAGCAAAAGAAGGTTTTCGACTTAAGTTCATAAAATGTCGATTTGCAACAAATTTAGTAAAATATCTGGGACATATAATAAAAGATCATACCGTAAGACCAGTGAGAGATAACCTAATTTCAATAAGGGATTTCCCAACACCAAAGAATCAGAAAAATATTAGACAACTTCTAGGAAAAATAAATTTCTACCGTGAGTACATACCTAACATTTCAATAATTTTAGAACCATTACATAATTTGTTAAGGAAGCACCAAAAATTCATATGGTCAATAGATTGCCAAGAAGCTTTTGAGAAGATAAAACAACTACTGTGCTCACAACCAATCTTAGAAATTTTTGATCAAGACTTACCAATAAATATATATACAGATGCATCATTGGAAGGTATTGGAGCAGTGTTAAAGCAAACTCAGCCAAATGGAAAAGAAAAACCTGTAGCATATTTCTCAAAAGAATTAAATGAAGTCCAGAAGAAAAAAAGGCTATATATTTAGAATGTTTAGCCATTAAAGAGGCAATAAGATACTGGCAGTACTGGTTAATAGGCAAAGCTTTCACAGTATATTCCGACCACAAACCATTGGAAAATTTAAATATTAAATCTAGAACGGACGAAGAGTTAGGAGATTTAGCCTATTACCTATCACAATATGACTTTCAAATAAAATATTCACCAGGAAAAAATAATTTAGAGGCAGATTGCTTGAGCAGAAACCCAGTGTTAGACGCTAATAAAGATGTATATGAACCATTAAAAATAATAAATTTAATAACATTTAACTACATATTAACAGATCAAGAGAAAAATGATAATATTCAAAAATACAAGAATAAGTTAATTTATAAACATAAAATATATTATAAGACGATAAGAAAACGAGAAAAGTACTACTGTCGGAGGAATTCAGTATAAAGTTTATATAACTAATACATGAAAATATGTGTCATATAGGTTTAAAACAAATGCAAAAGAAAATTGGAAAACTTTATACAGCAAAGAATTTAACTCGAAATATCACCAATTTATACAAAGAGTGTGAAATATGTAGAAAAAATATGGATTAATGTCACATTTAGGCCCAGCCACAAAGCCATTTGAAATCGTCTCGATAGATACAATTGGGGGATTTGGTGGTTCTCGATCAACAAAAAGATATTTGCACCTTTTAGTTGACCATTTCACCCGTTATGCTTATATAGTAACCTCAAAGACACAGATTGCGAAGGACTTCATAAAACTTATAAATATTGTACCAAATTGTGATGACATTGGCATGGTTCTGACTGACCAATATCCTGGAATTAACTCAAAAGAATTTAAAACTTTTTTAAATCAAAGATTAATCAAACTGGTTTTCACTGCAGTAAATTCGCCATTTTCTAATGGACTTAACGAAATACTTAACCAAACAAAATGAAAATCGAAATACTGTAGCATGGACGACTATTGCTCATACTTGTGTGGATAAATATAATAACACGGATCACTCAATAACAGGCTTTGCACCGAAATATCTATTGGATGGTACCGATGTTTCATTCATACCAAATGAACTTAAACTAGCAAAAGAAGCAGATGACTGGAGATGACTGGAGAGACAGAAAAATTGCATTAGAAAGAACAATTAAGTCACATAAATACAATAAAAGGTTAATTGATAAAAATAGAACAATTCATAATGTTAAGATCGGTGATATGGTATATGTTGAAAATGGTCATAAACTAAATAGAAGAAAATTAGACGAGTTAAGGATTGGTCCATTTAAAATCGAAGAAAAAGTATGGTAATCAATATACAAAATTAGTACAAGACATAAAAAGATAGAGTCAAATCTATTCCATGTTACAAAACTAATCCCTGTCCCCATACCAGAAGAAAATGAAGTTAAAATAGGGAGAAAAGAAATTGAAAATAACTAAAGAAATTTTCTAACCTTTATGTTTATGTTACGGGTATTTTCTAAAATGTCATTAATGTGTCTTGTCTGACATTGAATTCGCTATTAGAAAAAATAATTTATTTTCTTTAGCGATCGACAAATAAACTTTAAATGTCGTTTCTTTGTTTTCCAGGTAAGGATTGTACCTTACGATAATGTAATTAGTGTTCTTTTAAATGTGATAATTAAAATAAAACTTTGTTTTCCAGAGCAACACATAGTTTAAGTTGTCGTCATAAATTCCTGAAAAGAGAAAAAATACGGTAATTGTCTTATATATATTTTATATCTTGTAAATCAATTTTGAGTTTTAAAAAAAATATATTTATTGAAATATAAAAATTAAAACTTTGAATAAAACAATAAATTGAAAATTAAAATTAACTAACTAAATGGTACAAGTATACTAACGATAAAAGAACGGTCAAGTCGATGCGTTCCCACGTTTACATAATGAAGCAGGAAACTTGTCAGCGAAATATGATACTTCATATCATACACGTGCATGATATTTACGCCTAACAGCTCCCCTTTACCAAGAAATGTTGATGCTGTAACATCAACTTTTGGAATTTACTGGACGCTAGCTAAATAAGCAAAAACAATAGAAATATGGAAATAAAATAAAGTTAAAGTGAACATAATGATTAAGTTTAAATAGGTTACATAAAATATGAAAAATATACAAAACATAAAAGTCAAATAAGAATAGAAATGTATCAAAAAGGTTCTCAATTCTATAAGTCTGGATGTTCGGGTTCCTCTTCGATTTGGGGCCTCAGTTTTGGTATCAGCCTGGAGAACGGTTTTGTCAGGGTACTCAGACTCTCTGGATTGGAGTTGTCGTTTTTCGGAGGTCTCTTAACGTGCCTTATGATTTTCAATGAGCTGTATACAACAACAATTGTTACAATGATAATTATTGTAGCATACGTGAACCAGGAAATGTTTTTATTAACAAAGGGTTGGTTGATGAGATCGTCGAGATCCCTTGAATACTGGTCCAGCTTGTGGTTGGCTATGGATAGTTCTTCCATGTTTAAGTCGTCCAGCTTCAGGGGCTTAAGGTCCGGAATTGCAAGTTTCTCAGGGTGAGAATTGCAACAATTGAATGGAATTAAAACTGGTTGAGAATTGTCCGAAATGTTCATGAATTTTTGTGGTTCGGCCTGGATTTTCGTGATCCCAACAAAAGCACTACATTCCGTTTGTAACCGAATGATAGAATTGTTCGTTAGCACTAAAGTTTTAGCGTCAATTCCTGGACAATTAATGGTCACATGTATGGGTTCCGATATGATTACAATCCACGCATTTGTTTAAAGTTTTTGAACATTGTACCCTTCACTTAAAACGATGGCACTTTTACAAGTTTCGGGGACACTAGGAATGTTTTTCAGGAGCTGCGCCTCACAGGGTGCATTTGAGTCTATGGGATTCGCGTATAAATCGGAGCACAGTTTTCGGAGTGGAGTCAGCTGTTTGCACGCACTCAAGTCCTTGATTGGTAGGTACATAAGAGAATCATCATTTCGCGCTACATATTTTTGAGTAAAAGAAAAGATGCGATGAAAACCAGTTCTATCATCTAAAATCGGAATAGGGTATAAATGGTAAGCTGTGTAAAGCTGTTGCTTTACTAGAGGGATTTTTAAGATGAATACTAGATCTGAGTGAGGTTGAAAAGCTTGTAGTTCAATTACTTCTAAATACTGTGCAACACTTGAAAATCTGACTGGTAACGGTAAATTATTTTTAACAAGGTTTTGTGAAATCTCCTGTAATGCGGCAATCAAATGATCCGGTGTAATAATAGATGAGTGAATAATTTTCAAACGTGCAAAAGTTATTGAATTTAAAATATCGTTAAGGTTATCTTCGAGAAACAAATAACTAGCCATTAGTTTTTCACAAATTTCAAGAAATGATTGTTTGGCTTGAATAGTGGCTATCCGGTTATTTAGTTCATGTATCGTGAGGTTTATTTCGTTAATATCTTCGTTAAAGATTTTCTCGTCTATTTGAAGTTTCTGAATAGTTTCATTAAAGTTTTTAATAATAGTGGTTGTAACGCTCATTTGATTCTTTAAAAGATTTTCGACTTGTAGTTGTCCTTGGTTAATTCTGTTTATGCTGCTAGTATAGAATTCGCCATCGGATTCGTCTAGGTTACCGGTTATTGCTTTAAAGATGGTTCCAGCACCGTCTATTAATCCGCGTTTGGGTCTTTTAGTGACTAGAAATACTTCTGAAAATTTTGTTTTGATAGAGTCGGAGATTTGTGTTAAAAGGCTAATGTGTGTTTGGACGTCCACACGAAAGGCACCTGTATCGTGAAATTTGAAACCAGGCATAGGATCGACAGTTCGTTCTAAAGTATTGAGGATTCTGTTATTATTTTCAAATAGTTGATTAAGGGTTGTCAAGTTCCGGTGAACTAATAGAGTCCATTTATAGTTTGATACAATTATTCGACTTTCGTCATGGTAGTAGATACCGAGAGTGTTGTTAATCGGTTTGACGTCGTACTGTGAAACTGCTGATCCGAGCAGCAGAAGAAACCTGAAAAGAAAGTTAGTTTTCAGAATATGGTTTCATTCTGTAAAAGTTCACTTTCGTTCGTTGGTTAGTTCTTAGGTTTAGAAGTGTAGCAGAGTTATTGTGGATCTCGATAATTTGGAATGGGCCATTAAATTTGTTCTGGAGTTTGTCTTTTATTTGTGACTCTTTTACGTATACCTTGTCACCGATTTTGTAATCAGGTGGGTTTTTCGAAACGTGTTGGTCAAATCTTTCTTTCGCTTATTGTTTCTGTAAGTTAGTCTTTTCACGTGCAATTTTGTAATAGTAAGAAATTCGGTTATTTAGGTCTCGTACATATTTGCTAATTAGTTCTTTTTGCTTATAAAGAGTCTCTGGGGGTCTGCTTGAGGTGTGTCCGAAAACGAGTTCGAACGGGATGAAGCCATGGGTCTTATTGGTTGAATTGTTATAGGCAATAATAGCATACGGAAGTACGTTTAAGGGGTGTTCGTCGGAATTTTCAGCTTTGTGAATGCGAATCATTTCTAGTAGAGTAGAATGAAATCGTTCCACGGAGCCGTTTGTTTGCGGGTGTCCCACGCTAGAGTAGGTAAGTTTGATGTCATAAAGTTTGCATAGATCTTTTAGTATGGCATTGTCAAATTCTCTGCCATAGTCGCAGTGGACACGTAATGGTGTACCGAAATGTTGAAAGTACAACATAATAGTACTAACGACAGATTTGGCGGATTTATCTGCCAAAGCATAGGCTTGTGAGAATTTAGTCAGTTCGTCTCTTATCGTCAAAATGTGATTTCTATTAGGAATTTCTAAGATGTCGATGTTAATTCTTTCAAAGGGTGTTTTAGGTGTCTGAGTTATTACGAGGGGATTATCTAAGTTTTTTCGACAAGCTTTGGTTTGTTGACAGATTACGCAGTTCTTTAAGAAGTTCTCAATGTGTTTAGTAAATCCCGGCCAGTTGAACCTCTCTTTGACACGGCGTATGGTTTCGTTGATGCCGCGATGCAAGTTGTTTTTTCCGTTATGATATTGCTCGAGTATTAGTGGAATTTCGTCTTTGTTAGGAGTTTTTGTGATGTTTTGACAAATCTTCCACTTCCAATGTCTTTTTCAGAGAAAATAAAGGATAGCATTTCCAGAATTGGAAGATCAAGGTTGTTTTCTACATAATATGTTTTCGATGGGAAAGAACGTCTTGATTTTTGAAAATAGATGCGAAAAGGACTTCAGTTACGATTTCGAGATCGTTTGGAAGCGGGACTATGAAGTATTGTCTCCTGCTAACAGTTTTGCTAGCGAATACGTTGATTTTAAATGTTTCAAAATCACTGACTTCTTCGAAAATATCTTCGAATATGTCGTGATGGCATTCCTGAAGGTTGGATGATTGGGGAAAGATTAGGATATTTTTATTTGCCTTGTCTAGAAGTTGGCAATTAGAAAATTCGATTTTACTATAGTCAATTAAGGAAACAGTTTTGTAACGTTCAACAAAAGTTTTGAAATCTTGGGATATCGTTTCGGTAGTTATTTCGTTTTGTTCAGGTTCGGAGGTATTGTCATCGTCTTCGTCATTTAGGGGTAAGATTTTGTGGGGTGTTAGGTTAGTTTTAGCCTGGAATAGTACGCACTCATCAAGGTGGTTGATTTTAATGCGTGATAAGGCGTCGGCGTTTTTGTTAATTTTACCCGGTTTGTAAATGATCTCGTAGTCATATTCTTCGAGTTTAAGTCTCCATCGGGCTAATCGACTTCCGGGGTCTTTTATCGAGAACAGCCACGTCAACGGGCGGTGATCGGTACAAAGTTGGAACTTTCCGCCATAGATTATCGGTCTCCAGTGCTTCACTGCCCAAACAATAGCCAACAGTTCTCTCTCAATAGTCGAATACCTTGTCTCGGCTTGACAAAGTGTCCTGGAAGCATATCCAATGGGTAAATTTTTACCTATTGGCCCTTCGGATAGTACACCGCCGATTGCAAAAGAACTGGCGTCAGTGGTTAGTATGAATGGTTCCTCGAAGTTCGGATAGATCAGTATTGGTGTCGAAGTTAAAGCACGTTTGAGTTCGTTAAAGGACGTGACGCATTCAGCGTTGAAATTAAACGGTTCATCCTTTTGTAAAAGTTTAGTTAGGGGTTTCGATATTCTCGCGAAGTTTGGAATAAACCTCCGATAATAACCAGCAAGTTCCAAAAATGACTTAATATCTTTGGGGTTCTGCGGCTGAGGAAAGTTTAAGATACAGTCGACTTTCGACGGGTTGGGTTTTACACCGTCTTTAGTTATTAAGTGTCCCAAATAAGCGACCTCCTTGCGGAGAAACTCGCATTTGTCAGGCTGTATTTTGAGGTTTGCCTTCCTAAGTCTTTTAAAAACGTCAGTTAGTCTTGCTAAGTGTTCGTGAATGGTGGGCGAATAAACGATTATATCGTCCATGTACACCAAACATCTTTCGTTCTGGATTCCTATCAGAATATTGTCCATCACCCTTTGGAATGTTGAAGGGGCATTTTTCAACCCGAAAGGTATGCGAACAAATTCAAAATGACCGTTCTCTACAGTGAAAGCGGTTTTTTGAATGTCCTTGGACTCAATTTCAATCTGGTGGAAACCAGAAGCTAGATCTAGGGTGGTAAAATACTGGCACTTGCCAAGTTGGTCTAACAGATCGGATATGTTGGGTAACGGATATTTGTCGTTTATTGTCAGTTCGTTTAGTTTTCTATAGTCCACGACTACGCGCCATTTCTGTTTCCCGGAGGCGTCGAGTTTTTTCGGGACAACCCATACAGGGGAAGACCAGGGAGAGTTTGAGGGACGAATGATGCCCTGTTCTAACATTTTCGAAACTTGGTTACGGACTTCCTCTTTGTGAATTTGAGGATAGCGGTACGATTTAGTGTATATGGGTTTGGCGTTGTTTGTGTCGATGGAATGTTTAATTTCATTCGTGAAACTAAGATGGTCACCTTCTAAGTAGAAAATGTCGGAAAAGTCAAGACAAAGTTGTTGTATTAGTTCGGCCTCGTCCTCGTTAAGGTGTTCGAGTCGGAGTTGATTGTAAATCTCCGTTGGTCTGTCGAAGTTAGGATTAGTTGCAAACGAAATTTCTTCACAGTGATTTACAGAGTAATTTTGAATGGGTTCTAATTTGTGTCGAAATTTATAGTTTTTGGACAGGCGTTAGCGTTTAAGATGGATGTCAAAAATTCGCCTTTGTAGTTAACTTGGACTAAAGCATTCGGAAGTCTTACATTTTCTAGGACGGTAGTGGTTAGTATAGCTTCCGTGTTACGTAAGTCACATTTGAGTTTGCAAATCCGTTCTGTTCGCGGTTCAATAGTAATTGTGTTTGAAATTGTTGGGTTAATTGTTGGAGATTGCCTGTTTGAAGATATTGTTTCGTCTGTTACTTTCATAAGCGGAATAGTTTTGAAGTTGGTTATAAGAAGTTTTTTGTTATAGTCAATCACACAATTGTAATGTTCTAAACAGTCAGAACCTAGTAGACCATCGAATTCGATGTCTAAGTTACAGATGTAAACTTTGTGTGGATCGTTAAGATTAAATGGGACTAAGCTCGATTCGTTAATTAGGATTTTTTGATTAGTGATACCTTGTATCACAACGTTTTCTGGGTATCTGTGTCGAAATTGTTTACAAGTGTTTGGTTTAAAAATTGATAAACCGGCACCTGTGTCTATTAACATTTTTTACGTGTTAGTGGCGTCGTTGGTGTAAAAAAGGTTCTTAGAATTTACCGAAAGTGAGGGGCTTATAGGAAAGCTTGTTCCGGAAAATTCAGGTTAGGTCGTGTTAGACATTCGTTATACAAATGTCCGGTGCGTTTGCAAAACGAACACTGTTTTAGAAAAGTTTGAGGAGGTGGTCGTCTTTGTGGTTGATGTTGAGGGTTCCGTACATTTGAGAATTTTTGATTTTCCAAGTGACAAAGTTGGAGGTCTCTTTTTATTCGGGAAACCGCGGTAATTATATCGGGAGGGTTACTAGCGCGAATAATTTGGCCTATTTTTGTTTCAAGTCCGGTCAAAAGACTATTTAGAGCCTTGGAATCTATAAGACAAATTTGCGCGTCTTTTTCTTTGGTTGTTAGATTCTGTTTGTTAACAGCCGCGTGCATTTTTGCCTCGTGGCTTTGTAGTCTCGCTGAGAAGGTGAGTGGGGATTCAGTTGGTAGTTGTCGCATTCTTTGTAAATCCTGAATTAAAGCAGACAAGTCGCGTCAGTCACCGCAATGGTTTTCTAAAAGTGTTTTTATTTCATCCCAAGTCGACGCATTTCTTGAAATAACAAGCTCGGCTGCACGGCCTCTTAGCTTGTTTTTAATGTGCAAAACTAAAAGAGTTATTTGATTTGCGACAGCCATATTTTGTGCTGTCGAACAGGAGCTGATGAAAGTATTTAAGAAAATTGGATTGCCGTCGTATTCAGGGATGATAGCGAAAAATTCCGCAAGTTTGTAAGGTTTTACCGTACCTTGGCGTGTTTCAACCATATTTAGAAATATTATAAAATAGTTTATAAAAACAAATATATCAAATTAAATATGAAAAGGAAAAAATCGGTGTATGGGTATTTTTGTAGGTAAATTTGTTACAGCAATGAATAAACAGGAGTAGATGAGCTAGGTTACTTCAACGCCAAAACGAGGGCCGTAACGGCGGGAACGTTGGTTGTTGAAATTTTAAATTGAAATTGTTGTGTTGCGGGTTGCGGCGCGCGCAGGTCGTGGCTGTTTGAATAAAAATGGCGCCATCATGCGGCGGTTGTGGTAAGTAAATAGAAAAAAGCATTGGTTGGGTTTCGAGCCCGGGACGGCGGCGTGTGCGTTGAAGCTTCCACTATATGGGCTGGCAAGCCAGTTGAATAATGTTGTATTTTGGTTGATGGCTATGTGCGGGTCGGCTCGTGTGGGTTGTTCGTTTCTGCGATGGCGGGCGAGTGATTTGGATAAGGTTGTTTTTTAGATGGTGGTTATCAGAGTGTTGTTTGTAGGAATATGTTATTTGGTGTGAAAATGCGGGAAATAGTATTTCGGGGGTGAAAGTCGGGAAATTGGATTTCGGGGGTAAAAGTCGGGATATTAGAAGTCGGGATATGGGATCTAGGAATAAAAATATTTGGTGGATATATTAATTTTAGAATAAAGTATAGATCCAGGAGAAGACGTTCATAGTTTCTTGTCAACTATAGACGAATGCAGATCGTTAAAAAATGCCTTTACTTAAATCAAGCTTTGTAATCTTCACATTAATTTTGGAAAATATCTTGTATGTCAATATACCTAGTGGAACCAAGGGCATGGCTGTTTGTTCTGGAAGGAAAAAATGTTTAGATCCCTCCGACTATACGTTGATGCGTCAGGAACGATTAAACGACGGGCAGCTGCCTGTATATTTTGCTGATCTGTCAAACAGCACTGAAAAGTTCAAGCTGAAGCTGATATTTTCAGACGGTACGGAAGGTGACACTGATTGGATTTCAACAGAGGCATCATGTGAAGATAACATTTCATCATCTAATAGCTCGGCTGCCACCTGGGATGTCTTACAAGTCAACATTCAACAGGAGCTTCACAAGTTGCTAATTCTTATTAGCACAATACTATCTGCTATCACAGTATTGTTACTTAAATTAATTGTGAAATGCATAAGCAAGAAAATGAATAAAAACACATAATTGTAGATAATTCTCTTTATTTATGTAAAACACTATTCATGATCCAATTATAAATTGTAAAAATATTTTCTCTTGCGCAGCATACGGTGTCCTTGCACCAACAGTGAAAAAAGCATGGAGATTCAGAAGATTCCAAGTAAACAGAATTCTTGCACTTTTCCAAATTTATTATGTGATAGTGCGGCTGGCCATCTTCGTTGAGTAGTTTCCGCAAATTGTTAATTTTCAGCTCCTCGAATAACTTGGAATATAAAAAGCTAAATTTCTGCTCACCTCGCACATATATGTGTGTGCACGTGGTGAGAAAAATTCTCAAAATGTCATTCAATGTGTCCAAATCGTAGTGGCCGTCAGAGTAGTAGAGTCCATGTACGTGTGCTTCCAAATATCGAACATGTTTTTTGTCTGCTGCTGATAGAGAGTTAAATGGTTTGGGTGGTTTAAACAAGAACGTTCCCGTGCGTTTGCTTGTCTTGATTACCAGTTCCTTGGGAACGAATCTTCCTTCGATTTCGAAGCCTTGAATGTCAACAACTGCAATTTCCATGGTGAACCGTCGAAGAGCTGAACTGAAACTGAATTTCTACAAAGCTGAGTGATCTAGGAGAGGCTTCGAACAATTTCGCTGAGTGGGAGAAATTCCATTACGCAGTCGTGGATAATTATGCAGAAGGCTCGGGTCTTATCGGGAAATCCCGTCTGGCTTTCAATGTCCAGGCGAATATCTACAGTTGAAGATTTCACAGTGTCTTCGCGTCGGGAGCAATCGATAACGAATAGGGTGTGCGTCTTGAACGTCACATAATCCAGAAGAGGGTGTTTGCCACCGCCAAAGCTAGGATTAAAGTCCGTATACCTTTTGTAAGCCTCACCGTACTCGCTCTTTGAGAAATCTAGCTGCATTCTTTCCATAGGCCAAAATTCGCTGTTTAAAGTTAGACGAATATTGGAAATGTGAATATTATCAAATTCCGTGGGATCTTCTTTGATGTTGCTATGGCGGTCAGTTTGGAAAGCTAAGATAACGTATCGGGGACTCTCCACGGCGGCACACGTTTTCACTGCCCAAATTTCACGAGTGGCGCCTGTTTTGAGAGCAGGCAACTCATGAAGCTCCCATTTACGAAACGGTAAAATTATGCTGGAATCTGCTTTGACAGCTTGCAGCAAATCGAGTTTAACATCATCGTTGGGGAAAATGTGTCGGACTTTAAGTTCGATGTCGTTTATAGTCACTTTGCCCTTGGTAGCAGCATCTTTGATTATAAGACAATCGTCATCACTACGGCTCCGCACAAGGCGTATCGTTTGTTTACCCCACATCACTCGCTTGTAGTCGTTGAAAATCGAAAATAAATGTCCCAGCGGAATGTACATGTGAAAGGTGTTGTCGGCGGCATTCATATGGGCTTTATGGGGGAAATTCCAGCCGGCTATGAATAGATCCTTGGAACTGTTGGGATCGTAGCACAAGTATCCTCGAGCTGTGCTCACGCGGCCGGGATCTCTCACGGTTTCAATTTCCTTGCCGCACAACTCGTACGTGGCGCTGTCGAAGAAGAAAGCCCCCGCATTTGGTGACAGGGAAACATCTCCATTGCCTGCTGTTCTAACTACTTGTCCCTGGATTGAGATGCAGGAATCTGCCATAGAAAACCAGCAATCTGTTTGATTGACGGTGATCTCAATGATATCATTGTTGCCGAATGACTTGACGTACGGATAGTAGGTGCGCAACTCCTCTCGTCGTACACTATCATCAAAATTTGGTTTGCGGAAGATATCGAACATTTGAGGAGTTGACATGGTAGCCGAGTGTGTGTAGAAACAATCTGTTTGAGAGCGTGAGTGATCTCTTGAGAGGTTTCATGGAAACTGATGGTGGTCGAGGAGTAGCTGTCTTCTTATAATACGGTTCTTCATTATCAAATATAAGTCGACCCATTGTTATTGCAATTGTTTCAGCTCGAGTCGTACGATGATTTCCTCACCCCGGAAATTCACGACTTCCGAGTTTTGGTTCAAAATGTGTAAAGTCAGGTTATGAATTTCACTTCTGTTTATCGGTAAATAGATGAGATGCTGCGGTGTTTCGTCGATAGCGAAACCCGGATCCACTGCAATAGCAAATTCGTAGATTGTGTGCGAGGGTGTGTTGTTGTAGAAAGCGCCCGATGTGATATTGCTGTCGAGATGAATGGTTCGAACCTTGATAATGTTCACAGGTAGATCGGAGCTGTGAAGCTGATTGCTGGACAACACTCTTCGGGAAAAGCCCAAGATCTCACCGATGCTATCTTGCGGTTGAAAATCCACCACGTATTTGCTGCTAAAGATTTCGCACTTGAGGGTGTTGTTGTTGGGCTTCAAACTGAAGATTTTGTCAGCGTCCTTTGCCGAGTAAATGTCGAGCACTTTTCTAATGTGGGTTTCGATATCACCAATCTCATAGGAACCTTCCGGCAATGGTATGGTTGTTTGTTTGTTTTGATTGTCAAACAGGTAGATTTTGTCACCACTCTCAATATTTGGGATACTGTTGTACGAGTGAAAACTCAGTAGTGCCAACCCGTAATTGTAGTTTGGATCCAATTGAATAGGTGGTTGAAAATCGATGGATAGTATTGGACTGCGACCTTTTAGGGTGATAATCACAGACATGACTGAACAATGTACCTGCTTGCTGTCTATTAATATACTCCTGCTGTACTTATCTGATACTCGAGAAATTAAAAAAGTGTTCAAAATAGTACTATTTTTTATTATAGAGAAATTTCAAACATAAATGTCCACAAATCGATTCGTTATAGTTTTGATAAGAGTCATTATTGTAGAGGATCCTAACTCTGCAACCAAAGTAGTCGGCTAATTCTCGGGGTGGTTTCAAGTTGCCAAAGCTGTCAAAGTAGTGGACGGTGTTTCCGTTTCGCACATAAGCTACCCAATGCGTACCTCTGTTGTTGCTGTCATCCAAATTAACGATACCAGACTCCTTTAGATGGGAGCGTACGGGTAAGGCGTCTCGCATAAATACACCCCTGAAGTTGGGGATTTTCAATTGCTTGACGTATCGCTCGAGCTCATGATTGTACAATGCTCGATTGGGTAGCTTTATTGGAAGTTTTTTGACTTCTTCAGGTAAAGCCCGAAGCCGTTCTTAGATTTTTTCAGAAAGAGACCGCTTCCTTTCTTCGCAATCTCTTCCATGGCTTGATTATGACATTGATCCTCTTCCAGCTTCTTCCTGGCGTTCTTCGCATCGATCACGGCCTTGGCTATTCCACTAGCCCCTCCTGCTAACGATCCCAAAGCACTAAGGCCTGCAAACAAGGGTATGAGAGGGAGAAAACCGCCCTTAGACTCAAATGGAATCATCCGAGGAACGCGGATTTTCTTTCGTCCACCAGCCTTCTTAATGGATGCCCGGGCTGCTCTCAACGCCATTAATGAGGATTTACGCACGTTACCACTAGATCCAGCCATAGCTTTGATGGTGGGTAGGAGCACATGTTGTCGGAAAGATTTTTTCCCGAGTCTTTTCTTCATGCCAAGTCCCATCTTACGTTTGGCCTTCATGCCCGTAGTTATAAGCCAAGAAGCTGCTTTTTCACCAAGTGAAGCGTCGTTGGACTTAAATCTCTCCCAGGCGCGATTTTCCAACTCGTAATCGGCCTTGTGCCTATCTGCCAACGACTTGTATTTGCTGTAGGCGATATCGTGTGCACGACAAGCAGCGTCTGTCTTGTTGATTCCCTGTTGGCCCTTGGAGAGACGGTCTTCAAGTTTCGTACCGGGTCCACAAAACTGATAACCGGGTAGATGTAGCTCAAAAGGTAATTTGTTGATGGCACTATTCAGTAGACTACCTCCTTGGAGAGCTAGCATAATACTGAATGAAAGCCCTCGGGAGTGATGTATTTATTAAACAATGACAAACGACCTCATCCTCAGTCTATCGTACGATGCAATTGAAACAACAGGATGTCCAATTGCCTATCGAAAATTTCGACTTTGTTGATGGCAACGCACCAACGACAAGACGACACGGACCACTACTACCAAATTCCGTTCGTGCGATCATCTGCGGTCCAAGCGGATCTGGGAAAACCAATGCTGTTCTTTCGCTCCTGTTCAGTGAAAACGGCCTGCGATTCGAAAACGTCTACGTCTACTCCAAGTCACTCTACCAACCAAAGTACCAGCTCCTACAAGAGGTACTCAAGCAGGTTAAGGGCATCTCATACTTTCCCTTTAACGTCAATGAGGAGGTAATCGACCCGATCGAAGCGTGTGAATGTTCAGTATTTATCTTTGATGATGTCGCTGGCGATAAACAGAAAAAGATTCAAAGCTTTTTCTCCATGGGTAGACACAGAAATATCGATGCAGTTTATGTGTGCCAGACGTACAGCGTCATTCCGAAACAATTGATTCGCGACAATTGTAATGTAATTGTCATATTCAAACAAGACGATGTCAATTTGAAGCACGTCTATGACGAACACGTCTCCCCCGACATGGACTATGAGACATTTAAAGTATTGTGTTCGGAATGCTGGCAGGATCGTTACGGGTTTCTTACGATTGTGAAGGAATACAATTTGAACGATGGCCGGTATCGAAAAGGCTTCGACAAATATATAAAGCTACAGTAATACGGATTCTAGTTAGTTGTCAAAATGTCTTCATTGACTAGCAACATTTTCTCTACCGCAAGAAAGAAAAAAATCAAACAACTGGCTCGATCCATTCGGAAGAAGTACCTAAGCCTTAAATTGGGTAAATCGGAGCACGATGATACTCTCAATAAATTATTTGAACCTGTGGTTACGCCGCTGCAGCAGATAGCTTCTACAACCACAAAAGTTCTTGGCAAAATACCCGCGGCCACAATTAAACAAGAGACCATTACACAGCTGGAGCCTGTGAAAAAAAAAGAACCGTCTTTTGAAGAGTCACAATTTCTCGATGAAATTCCAATAGCAGAGACCAGTTTTCCAACAGATGATGATGGTGATGATGATGATGGAGGCGAAAAATCGATGTTCGAGGAGTTAGAACCAGTATCTCCGAACGTAGTGGAGTCCTACCTCGAGCAATATCCGGTGATTTCACACAAGTACCTATCAGACTTTTTCCGCAATAGCGATGATGTTGATAAGATATATGGACCAATATACAATGGGGTTAGTTCCAAGTGGTATCTCGGACAAAAGGAAATCAACTTTAGCCGTACTGGTCATATTATCGTTGACGGGTTGCAGTTTCAAGGCACCCCGGGACTTTATCAGTTAATTTTCTACAAAGATCCCAATTTCGCTCCCGATGATTTAGAAGCATACCGCCGAATTTTGACAATGACATCGGCTCATAAGAATTCAGCTGGACGACTAAAAGCCTCAAGTCTCTATAAATATACGGAAATCATAAAGCCAATGTTTCCTCCTCCAGGCAAAAAGCAACGTTTCGGCTCTGGTATGAAGTTAACGTACAATACAAAGCCAATGGAGTACGTCTACTGGGATGACCCCAATGAATTGGTTGAGCGGCTGAAACTTCTCATCGCATCCAAAGAGGCCGGCAACACATCTCACGACAACGAAATAATTGCTATTATAAATGAACTTAAGGAAGCACATATTATACTTGAAAAATAAATTTACTAAAGTTTTATTTTCATATATCTAACCCTTCACACTTAGTTAAGATATCAGTTATACTATGCCGTTGAGTAAGTTCGGACGCAGCAACACCGTCCAACAATCGGTGTTTTCGCATAACTTTGCATTTATGAAAGTACCGTTTTCCTTTACCTCTGAAGGAAATATCGATGCTGAAAAACTGCGAATAACCAATGTCAAAGCCCCTCAAAAACCCATGGATGCAGTCAACAAGCAGTACGTCGAATGGGAAATTGCCAATGGGATGTCACAAGTACGAGACGATTTCCAAGCGGCATACAACAAGTGCAGTGACCTGGTTCAACAAACATTAAATGCGCTTAAACAAACCCAAACGGCGAGCGACATCCAGCTGTCGAATCTACTTGAAAAATGTAACTCACTAGAAATTCACCTCAAGGAAACAATCACAAAATTCGAGGCTGCATTCAATGCCATCAATACTGAGACATCTCAACAATATAAACGCATAGACGAAGTGGAACTTGCTGTGAACGGCAAAGTGATCGATACTGAAGCCGTGTTGAAAACCATACGTGAGGAGAAGGCTACAGAATTTGCAGAATTAAATGACCTTAGAAATCGTATTATCGGAGTGGTGCCTGAGCTCTACAAAGACATGCAAAAACTAGATGATGACACAGCTAGTAAGATTTCCACAATAGACTCCAAATTGACAGCTTTTATGAAAATGTTTACTGACTATGAAAACTTAACTACAACGCAACTGAATCAAATGAGTAGTGAGCAGAAACATTCTATAGAGACATTAAATCGACAAGTGTCTATCATTAGCCGGAAAATCAAAACTGACGTTGATGTATCCCAACACTCAAATAACACCACTCCAGGCTCCCCATAAAACAGTTTCTCAATTACTCTTATAGTTAGTATACAAAATGGTGTCTATAGCGAAACATTCCAAGGAAAAAGTTCAGCTGGTTAAAGAGCTGCATCGTCCTGTGCGAAGAAAGTTTCCACGTCGCCGTGTGATAATCAAAGGTTTCGATGACTTGTGGCAGTCCGATCTCGCACAAATGGATCAGTATGCGAAATCCAATAGAAATTTCAAGTTTTTTCTCGTCGTAATCGATTGCTTTTCAAAGTATGTGTGGGCGAGACCGTTGAAAACGAAGTCAGGTGAAGAGGTGACTCGAGCCTTTGAGAGTATTCTCGGGGAACGGCAGCCGAAAAACCTTCAAACCGATCAGGGTAAAGAATATTTCAATAGTAATTTCCAGCAACTTATGAAATCCCACGGGATCAATCATTATAGCACATTTAGTGGTTTGAAAGCCGTAATAGCTGAAAGAACAATCAGAACGCTAAAAGAGCGTCTTTTCAAGTACTTTAGCTTGAATGGGACACACAAATGGATTGATATTTTACCGGAAATCGTCAAAGACTACAACCATCAAAAACATTCCAAGACAAAGATGAGACCTGTGGACATTAATAGAAACAACGCACGCGACATAAGCGTGTACAATAATCTAAAGATTGCTGGTTCTGGAAAACTTAAAGTTGGGGACGTAGTGCGAATCAGCAAGGTCAAGCACTTCTTTGACAAAGGTTATCTACCGAATTGGAGCACTGAATTGTTTAAAATAACTCGCAGAAATATAACTAACCCTGTTACGTACCTCTTGGAAGATATGTCTGGTACACCAATTCAGGGGGGTTTCTATGAAGAAGAGCTACAAAAGGCAGTTTACCCGGATGTGTATCTCGTCGAGAAAGTACTGCAACGAAAAGGCAACAAGGTTAAAGTTCGCTGGCTCGGATTTAATCAGACTCATGATTCCTGGATTAATGCTAGCAACAAACTATAGATCTAATTTCTCATCTTGACGTGGGAAACCAATTAGGAGTAGGGATAAATCTATAAAACCGTGAAATATCCCAGACCAGATTTCAGTTTTTATGCATTAGTGACAATGGAATCAGATGAAGGGTATAAAAGTGACTGGAGTGTATACTCTGGTAGAACTGTGGCATTTTCACCCAGTATTCATGAGCACAGCAACAGCAGCAGTTTCGATGTTGAATTTGACAGGAACTGGGATTCCGGGAACAGCAGTGGTGCATCCAGTACGGATTATAGTGGCGACTTGGATCGGGTCCTACAGATGTACGAGAATGCAGCCAATAAGGAACAGTACTACTTATTGCACTCCAGAGTGCCCATGTTGAATTCCCAGTGCGAGGTTCAGTGTGCACTCAGCCCCGCTAGATCCTATACCCCGGTGGTTATATTGCAAAAAACATCCACCGTGGGAACACCTGTGAAAATTACAATGTCCGCCTTAGAATGGGGAGACGTCATATGTCAGCTCGAGTTTATGAAAAGAAACTTTTTCGAAAGCAACTCACCACCCGACTTTACCGAGCCAATAGCTTGCGGCGACTTTTTGCACTTGTCTGAAGTGCGGTATGAAGACGTGAAGCAGATTATGGTTATGAAACACATATCGATAATGTACCTAGACTATAGTGACGTGTGTGGACTTTTAGATATAGACTCTATAATTTTAAGTAAAGTGACATCTCTAGAAAAATTAAATTTTTGTAAATTTTATTACGAAATATTGGATGAAATTTCTACATGGACTTGTTTATTGCGTAAGTTACCTATTGAGAGAATAATAAGAGCATTTTGTTTAGATGACACCTCACAGTTGTGTATTGCATTAAAAGAGCAGTTGTGTTATTATAAAGATGTCATCTTACATGATTTAGAACTTAGAAAAATTAAATAAATGTATAAATTGATTGTTTTGTTTGATTTCATCAGTTGAGAATATGGAGAGTCGTGAGTACTATCGTTCATATCAAAATCGATTACGAACCTTTGATAGTTGGCAATCTGACTATCCTGCTGAAAAGCTAGCCCGAGCAGGCTTCATTTACAAACGCAATGGAATAAGTGACGATGTCGTTGCATGTCCTTTTTGTCAAACTGAGGGGTACAATTGGCAACCTGGTGACGACCCAATAGCCGACCATTTAGATTGGTCTCCGTATTGTAGTTTTTTTGATCTGGATGACGCTTATCGCATAAATAGACCTGCCATTTACCAGAGCAAAGTAACACTTGAGAGTCGACTTGCAACGTACACCGACTGGCCCATTTCTCTAAGACAAACACCAGAGGAGCTCTCCAAGGCCGGCTTTTTCTACACGGGATATGGTGACAGGATAAAATGCTACTGTTGTGGGATAGAACTGAAGAATCTCTTACCTTACGATAACATTGATGAGCTTCATGCAAAAGCGTTCGATAATTGTTTGCTACTTAAAAATAACCCCCCAAACCCCACGGGCTCTAACACTTGTAAAATTTGCCTCACTAATGACATGACAATTGTTGTTCTCCCTTGTAGGCACTTAGCTAGTTGCTTTGATTGCTCACTGAAGATCGATCACTGTTGCATATGCAGAAAACCTATAGCTGGGTATTTAAAAATCTTTGTATCTTAAATAATAAAATAAAAAGCTTATTTCAAAATATACTGTTTTATTTTAAAAAACTCTTGTTTGACATACTTATACAATATATGTACTTTTGGCTACAACCAATTACCAAAATTTTACTCTTTTAACAGAATGCAAGTCTTCAATACATTCGTCTTGATTTTTCAGCTCAAATAAAGGGCGCCAACAAATTGAGCACCAAGAACTTTTATCTGTATATAAAGTGTGCAACTCTCTTGATTCATACTTTATGTGACATCTTTTAATTTTAAACTCGAACATTTCTTTATTTCGGGATGCGAATGCTAATTGCAGCCCAAGTAAGCATACCTCACATAGGACTAGGTTATATTTATCAATCCTACTGTACATGAACCAGGCACAGTTGCTGTCATGATCACAGTATGGCTCAAGAAAGTTGTTATTTAACAAGGTAACCTTAAGTTCTAATGACATATCATATTTATCTACATATTCAAATTCACTTAGAATAATATCAATATCACCAGTTAAATTTAGATAGGTATCAGTTAAATATTTATATTTGTAAATGGGAAAAAAATGTATAACTTCCTCAATTAAAGACCATGGAAGCGGTGCAACATGTACAAATTTTGTTAGTTTTTTTATATTGGCGCAAATAGTTTTAAGACAAGCTAGTTGTAAAGTTGGAGTTGGGGTTGTAGCCATAATTTCTAACCCTATAAAGGAAAATACATATTTACAGATATGCTTAACAATGATCAAAATGAACTCAGAGAATAATACCCCCATGGTAATGTTTCAAAACGATCATTCAAGATATATCTCTTATCGTCGAAGGGGCTGAGGGCAATTTTTGTCTGTTCGATGCTAAAAACATTATGCGCGTAGGACCTAATGCATCGCTGGGATACAGTAGTTTGCTTTTTCTCTTGCAAACATGAGAGATAATCGTTAAAGGTAATTTTATTTTTAACAATATTATATTTTACGCCTTTAGATTTTTTTACGCATTTGCCTCCTAGAATTAAGTATGTATACATCTTTGACCTAAGGCCAACAAAATGGGAAATGATGTAACCCTTTGCCTCATCCTTCATTAAACCTAAGACCTTTTTGTTCACCAATGGAATACCATAAACATTGTTTGGAGCGTAATTTGAAGTATCAAATCTATGTAATTCAGACTTGATTACTTCCAGATATGCATCATCTGAAATTATTTCAAGGATGTAACTGTCGGTGTCCATGTACAAAAGTTTAACGCGATCTTGTGGAAATTTTTTATAGATGAAATTATATAGAAAGTCGTACATAATAATTTTAGAGAGTTCCAAAATTGCACATCCAATATACAAGGGTTTATTGAACAACAAATCAGTTTTGTTAAGTTCGATTGCTACTAGGTTCTCATCAAAAATAACTCGGCTATGAAAAGCTGGAGAAGCAATTAAATTTTTAGCACTATACCTGCCCTCCCATTCGCTCACGAGTTTGACAGATCGGTGTTTGCGAATATTTTCCATGGTTTTGCCGAAAACGGCATTATTCATTAATTTAAACAGGTTCACTTCGAAATCATTTTGGGCTTGCGCCCTTAGAGTGGTATTTAAATCAATATAAGGTTTTAGCCAGGCCGACTGCTGAAATTGTAAAACCCGATGAATTTTAGTGAGAATTAATCCATTCTCGAGAGCTTGTTTTAGATTGCGATAATGAATGATATATTTTTCTTTATTGTGAAGGGTGGTCAGAAGTTTCGGAAGTTTAGAGCCTGGAGGAATTCGTTTTTCGGAACAAAAAGGCAGATCTTTATGCTTGTCATGAAGGTGTTGAGGATATTCAAGATCAACTTCCAAGAAATAGCCAACCTCAGAATCATCTGGAATTTGGGTGACGTCACTATTGGGATCGGTCCATTGAAAGCTACCATAAGGAAGGGGTTGACTTTGGGACCATCCATATAAATTATTGGCGTCCACGTGTAGAATATATTTGGAGGGTTTGCTCGGATTAAAGTTAGGCATATACTTGTTATTAGCCTCGGAAAACCTGTTGGAACATTGTGAAATACCTCCACGAATACCCCGCTCAAGGAACATCAGCATATCAACATCTTGAATTGTTTCAAGTTTAACTTGGGTTTTATAAAGCATACAATCCCATGAGTATCCTGGGATTGTATAATAGTGAGCGAGATCGAGCCCATATATTTTATGTGCACTCTCCCTGAAATTTTCAAAGACATCGGTTAGGAGAAGAATGTCGGTTTTCAAATATAATTCCATGTAATCCCTGAGATTTCTACAATTGAACTTACGCCATATTGTTTGCGCGTGATCATAAGCTTCTTCACTGACATTTGAATCATATAGTTTGTTATAAAATTTTTCCAAGGGAGGTAACTGAGTTTCATTTAATTTAATATCGGAATCTATATAGTCATAAGGGAATATTCCCTTTCTCATAAGGAGCGCTAGTCTGTCAGAATCTAAGTCGGAAAATTCATTCTTGAGATTAGAAAACTGGTGAGGCTTTAAATATGATGCTAACTCCTCCAATCAAGAATCGAGGAACCTAAATGAATCAATAAAGCGGAATTTTATTTTGCTATTTTTATCATGCTTGGTAAACGATATATATTTCTCTTTATTGCATGGAAGTAGAGTTATATGATCGTGCTTGGCTAGATCGCGAATAATAAAGTGGCTGTCATATCCACTTAGGTTGTGGAAGACCACTGGAACGAAAAAGGACTCCCTGTACCTGAGGTTGCAGGAATTATGTGAATAGCCTCTAAATGCGCCGGAAAGGTGACTATGTTCCCTAACTATCTTATCCTGAGGTAAAAAGGGTTTTTCACAAATATGACATTGACTAGAAGCATCCCTCAAGCTAACCTCTACATTGAGAGGCACAACATCAGTTAATTTAGACTGAACGAATTTAGCTAAATCAGACATTTCTGAAGCAAACCACTCCATACAATCTAATCCAGAGTAATTCCTATAATACGATAGGCTATCGTCATAGAAACATTTAAAATAATAACCTGCAGCTACTGCAATATGTTTTTGATATTTACGGGTTTTGGATGCAGAAGTAGTATCGGAAACATGCTGAAGAATTGACTCAAAGTCCCCATAAACAACGAAGGGAAGTCTCTCCTTATGACTATAATTTTTAAACTCAATGTGATGATATTTTGGAAATGAAATTTTACAGTTATTCATATCTTTACAGTAAATTGAATGACTGTCAAGTTTACCTTGACTACTGAAGTAATTCAAGCAACGGTCACATATAAATTTTTTATTACGTTTCATTGTAAGTTGAGATGAAACAAGACGTGACAAATTTTTAATCAGACAAAAATGGTACTTTATTTCTTGCTCATCCTCATCAGCACCATTGGTCCTAGCGATTACCTCAATGTCATTACCAAATTCATTAGTTTTAGGAAAATATTTGTTTTGAATCATGAGTAAATTAACGTGATTTTCTAATTTATTCTTTGTGACTAAAACTGGGGCTGTTTGGAAATACTCTTTATCTTTGACTTTTAATAATTCTAAGACATATACATTTACAGAAATATGATTTAATTTTTCAAATTTGCTTACTTGCTTCAAAGTCATAGGAAATGTCAAATCTGTTAAATTTAGTACCGCTGATGGATGAGGATAAGATGACGTTCGATCAGGGTGGTGTCTATAGCCAATTGGATGCAAATGAGCAACAATACTCCAGGCAAAGCATAAATTGTCAGCATAATTTTTGATGTTAACTACGGCATGTTTTTTTACAATTTCTTCAGGGAGTTTTATAAAAGAGGAGGCCCCGTTACCCATTTCAACCTTATTTATGTTGATTTCTAAGTTTAAAATTTTATATAATGCCCATCCCGACATTTTCTCTGAAAATTCCTCTAATTTTCTTAAAATCTGTCCTTGAACATTTGTGAAAAACCACTCCTGTAAATTTATCCCACTATCAATATTTGCATTTTTCGTGTTAAAAAATTTATAATCTATCACTTCAGACATACCTGATTTCTTTATGAATTCTCCGCAGAATATAGCATTAACTTTAATGATACGCATTGCTTTTAAAGCATTATTAATCCTAGACTTAAATAGGAAAAACGCATCTTCCAAAAAGCGTAAAATATCAATATGTTCAATATTAATAATTACCCCGGTTCTAATTCTGGATGAAAAAGCAGACTCTAAATTTTCCCATTTTACACGACTACTCCGTTTATTGTGTATATTATTGCCCCCAGCCCCCTGTTTGCGGTTTGAATAAAGTTTAAGCTGATTTCTAAATCTTTTAATGTGAGCTAAGTGTGTTTGTAATTTATTCAAAGTACCAATATTTAAATTGCAATTTTTAATAGTTCTGTTGCATAAAATCAGTTGTTTTTTACTTAATTTTAACCAATGTGAAATTTGCTCTGGAGAACACGGTTTGTTTTCAATGAAAATTAAATTTGCTGCACATCTAAATTTTTTAACAATTTCATCGCTAATTTGGACTATTTGCTCAGAATTCATTTTGATCACCCTCACAATATAAAAATATTATACAAATATTTAACTAACTACTTACAACTAACTCGCACTAACCCTCTTGACTAATTTCGAATAGCACCCTGGGATGAAGTCCACCTCCAAGCTCCTGCAGTCCGATGAAATTAATATATAATTTCCCCTGAGATAATTGGGCTAGATAGGGCTTATACGTCTCCGTGACCCGTTTTGGCAAAAAGGCCACGTGATCCTCTAGCTCTATCAAGATCGTTTCCCCAAATTTCGGCTTGACCAGTTTGGCAGAAATTATAAGATATTTTTTCCCTGGCTGCAGGTCTTGGATTTTGATGGTCGGCTTGTTTACAGCTTCTACGGAGGAGACGGCATTAATTTTTGATAGGAAATCCATTTCTATAACAAATACACACAACCTAATATTTGTTTATTTATAAAATCATTTGTGAAACTCACCTTTTAGTTTAGAATGATGTGCGCTCCAAAGATGTCTCAACTACTATAAGGTATTGCAGGAAGAGTAGATTAAATCTGCAATTAAAAATACATGGATATGAGAAATATACTTTCACATTTCTAATGTTATTTGAAAAATATATTTTCACATTTCATAAAGCTATTTAAACATTTAATAAAGAAATTAAGAATTCAAAAATGTTAGGATTAATTTTATATATATACAATTACTTCAAATGAAAGTAGAAAACTCAAAAGGACACTTAAAACACCTAAAAAATGTGCGTATTATATTCAATAGGAACACTCGAACATTCAATTTAAAAAAGATGCAAAATTTGAAGATATAATTCACATTTCATAAAGATATTAAAATTAAGAATTCAAAAATGCTAGGATTAATTTTATTAATTCTTTCTATAACAAATACACACAATCTAATATTTGTTTATTTATAAAATCATTTGTGAAACTCACCTTTTAGTTTAGAATGCTGTGCGCTCCAAAGATGTCTCAACTACTATAAGGTATTGCAGGAAGAGTAGATTAAATCTGCAATTAAAAATACATGGATATGAGAAATATACTTTCACATTTCATAAAGCTATTTTAACATTTAATAAAGAAATTAAGAATTCAAAAATGTTAGGATTAATTTTATATATATACAATTACTTCAAATGAAAGTAGAAAACTCAAAAGGACGCTTAAAACACCTAAAAAATGTGCGTATTATATTCAATAGGAACACTCGAACATTCAATTTAAAAAGATGCAAAATTTGAAGATATAATTCACATTTCATAAAGATATTAAAAATTAAGAATTCAAAAATGCTAGGATTAATTTTATTAATTCTTTCTATAACAAATACACACAACCTAATATTTGTTTATTTATAAAATCATTTGTGAAACTCACCTTTTAGTTTAGAATGCTGTGCGCTCCAAAGATGTCTCAACTACTATAAGGTATTGCAGGAAGAGTAGATTAAATCTGCAATTAAAAATACATGGATATGAGAAATATACTTTCACATTTCTAATGTTATTTGAAAAATATATTTTCACATTTCATAAAGCTATTTTAACATTTAATAAAGAAATTAAGAATTCAAAAATGTTAGGATTAATTTTATATATACAATTACTTCAAATGAAAGTAGAAAACTCAAAAGGACGCTTAAAACACCTAAAAAATGTGCGTATTATATTCAATAGGAACACTCGAACATTCAATTTACAAAAGATGCAAAATTTGAAGATATAATTCACATTTCATAAAGATATTAAAAATTAAGAATTCAAAAATGCTAGGATTAATTTCATTAATTCAAATGAAAGTAGAAAACTCAAAAGATATAATGTTAAATAAATACTTACATATTTTATAAAATACACCCACTAAGAAACTGTACTTGTATCTTCGAACACTTGATAAAGAGTAATACTAATTTCCTAAAACTCGCTTATTTATTTAACCACAGTAACCGGGTCGATCGTTAATTAGATATTCTACTTTTTCAGATATTTTGTTTGTCTCCAAAACAACATTTCTTATCTTCTTTACGAAGTTTCGAAATATGCGTTAAAATGTTATGGTAATATATAATTAATCGCATTCTCAGGGTCAGGTCAGTGCGATTAATTCCATATTTGGTCGAGCGCCCGGCGCAATCTTGTTTTGTCGTTCGGCAAAATGTTTCGTAATGACGGCGGGATATTTAACTAATTAGTGTTTATCGTTATTTGTCTTCAAAACAGCATTCTTATCTTTTTCGAAGTTTCGAAATATGCGTTAAAATGTTATGGTAATATATAGTTAAATATTGCTAATCGTATTCTCGGGGCCAGGTCAGTGCGATTAATTCCATATTTGGTTGAGCGCCCGGAGCAGTCTTGTTTTCGTCGTTCAACAAAATGTTTCGTAATGACGTTGGGATATTTAACTAATTAGTAGTAATCGTATTTTTTAGGCTCCGAGGCCAATATATTTGTTTTGTATTTACCAAATAAGGTTCTGAAAGTGAATCGTTAATTATGTATATTACTGACTTGCGATATATTCTTGACTTCGAGGTCGACAGAATTATCGTTGTGATAATGATCTAATTACATATTGTTGATTTTCATTTAGTAAATTTGGATGGTTGGGAATAAATGATTTAAAATAAAAATTCGGATCTCAGGAATATCAGTTCTTCTAACACGATTATTTCAGTAATAAAGTAATTAAATATAACTTCCTGTTCCAGGTAGTTGATTATTATTTGTGGATCTTAAGTTTAGGTGACATATTTATATCTGCACGTGTTTATCAAAGAACATTTTCTGTCAACTTTTCTAAAATATCGGTAATGAGTATTTTTTAGCGATATTCTACAAAGATCTGTGGTAGTGAAAAATATCTTTTATATATTATTTACAATCAAACTTTCCATATCGAGTTCAGTTTCAATTGTTCACTCAAAGCAAACGGTAGCTATGAATTTAGAAAAATTAATGACTGACACCAAGCGTTTTAAATTTGATGATCATTCGCTGGCAACTCGTAGAATACAGCCCAAAGATTTATCTGGAAAACTTAATCCCTCCGTTGGTTTCTATGAAGTACCTGACGTTTTATCAATTAATATTACGGAAAATCATGTTACTCTCAAATCTCCGAAAGCAACTATTGATCTAGCTCCCGAGAGCTTTAAAGTGTTCAAGACGTACTTGGAGTATGCTTATCGATTTGACAATGATCCTGAAATGGGAAAGGATGATCCTGAAAGCCTGTGGGATGAACAAGCACGATTACCAGATAGCTATATATCTCTCGGAATATGGTTCAATGATGGCTACCTTTCTGTATCGAACACGACCAAACCTATGTCATGTATAAAATTATCAATACCTGATGCTATTAAAATTCACAAAGTCTTGTATTTAAAATAAATGTAGTTAAACACTGTTCTTGTTTTATTTATTTTTTATTTCCAGTAGAGATGCAACTATAAAGATATTCTAATTATTTCAGACTTTCACCGCAAAATCAATTTTTAAAATTATATAGTATTTATATTCCAAACATTAGGTTCTCTATATTAATTTCGCAAAATTTTACAAGTCCCAAAATTTACGCTCGACCTGATGCAAACAATGTAACATATTAATATATACACACACAAATATTTTTATTCCTAGATCCCATATCCCGACTTCTAATATCCCGACTTTTACCCCCGAAATCCAATTTCCCGACTTTCACCCCCCGAAATCCAATTTCCCGCATTTTCACACCAAATAACATATTCCTACAAACAACACTCTGATAACCACCATCTAAAAAACAACCTTATCCAAATCACTCGCCCGCCATCGCAGAAACGAACAACCCACACGAGCCGACCCGCACATAGCCATCAACCAAAATACAACATTATTCAACTGGCTTGCCAGCCCATATAGTGGAAGCTTCAACGCACACGCCGCCGTCCCGGGCTCGAAACCCAACCAATGCTTTTTTCTATTTACTTACCACAACCGCCGCATGATGGCGCCATTTTTATTCAAACAGCCACGACCTGCGCGCGCCGCAACCCGCAACACAACAATTTCAATTTAAAATTTCAACAACCAACGTTCCCGCCGTTACGGCCCTCGTTTTGGCGTTGAAGTAACCTAGCTCATCTACTAACAGGTCAATATAAATGTAATAAAATGAAGGTAAAGGTAAATGCAATAAAGTAAATGAGGTATATTTGCAGTATTAGAAACAATTAAAATAATATCGAACACAAAAGCACAGAAGGCCTCTATGTGTTTAAGTATATGTTTCAAGAATTGTTTTTAAAATAATAGAGATGAATGTAGGTGAATATTAAATGATAGAACTGTATGTTCAAGATACATAAAACTCGTATCGAATAAATCAATAAAATAATAACAATCAATAACGTGATGATTGTAATAGTACATACGTTAATACTCCTGGCATGAGACTGTTCTGGAGAAGCTGAGGACTGGTTAGCTGTAAGGTTGCGTGTTCCGGGTTCTCGCTGCTACAGTTGTTGTCTCGGTCTGGAAGTTCTTGTCCACAAGGATTTGGAAATCGACACAACTAGTGAGTGTACACGTGTTCTAGCTGTGTTGGACAATCCTACTGACTGCGCCAATTTTATATCTTGTAAATCACTTTTGAGTTCTTTTAAAAAAATTATTTATTGAAATATAAAAATTAAAACTTTGAATAAAACATTCAATTTAAAATTAAAATTAACAAACTAAATGGTACAAGTATACTAACGATAAATGACGACCGTGGGACCGCGTCGCTCTGATTTATAACATTAAGAAAGCTGACTAATCAAAAGAACGGTCAAGTCGATGCGTTCCCACGTTTACATAATGAAGCAGGAAACTGGTCAGCGAAATATGATACTTCGTATCATACACGTGCATGTGTGTGTGTGTCAACTATGCCTATTCAGCATCTTTAAACTTATATATTGTAAAATTTCTCTTCTACTGTATTCATTATTACTCAGAATTTTGTCAGTTATATTGTAATTTTTTTTCATTTCTAGTTAAAAGTTGTTATTGTGTATATTTAAAGCTTAATTCTAATTGGTAGCGGCGGATTCTATCCCTCAACGGAGCAAAGAACCTGGAAGAAGTCCCAACTGCGATAACAAGGAGAACATGGATCTTCCAATGTTCCTGTTGATGTGAGTAGTAGTGAATCGTCTAACGTTTAAGGTTTTAAGAATTTATTTGATTGATTTGATTGATATATTTGATAATCTGATTTTTTATTTGATTGTTTATTTTATTTATTTGGTAATCTTGATATATTATTTTGAATTGATTTATTATTTGATTGTTTGAATTGAAATATTTATTTGATATATTTTGATTTACGTTTACATATTTATTTTATTACTTCATTCTTTACTGTTCTATTATCCAAAATATCGTTTATTCCCCATTTACATACACTCTCTTAATAATTTTTATACTTTTTATACAATCCCTCGTTTCTTTTTATTCTTTTTTTTTTCAACTTGTGTACATATTTTAAATCTAACAAATCGCAATGGCACAAGCAACAAACAATATTGTTTCCGATGAAACCGAAAAATACCGGTTATCGGAAATATTTTCAATCATTCCCGAATTTGAGGAAGACCAAATCTCCTTGTCTACCGCGGATCAAAAATACCTATTAGTGATCCACATTAAGATAAATTAAGAGGCAAAGCGGCGCAGTTAATAGACTCTAGAAACCCTGCGTCGTAGCTTGAGATTAAACAGCTTCTCACGCTACAGATTCTCATGCTCAATCTTCATTAATTCACGATCTCCAACGGTTAAAACAACTAGCCAATGAGTCTCCCCTGACATTCTACAACAGACTTCAGGTTTTGAGTGCGAAAATGCACTCTTGTATTCAAAAATCACCAAATCTAAGCAACGAGCAAAAAAATGCTCAGACTACACTTGTTGATACCATTGTTCTAAACACGCTCCTTACAGAGATAGAACCACGTTTAGGCCAAATCATTCGTGCCAGCAACGCCAAAGATCTTCTGGAGGCACATTCTCGCATAAGAAGAGAGCTTCATTTGTCTTACTTCGAGGAACAGAAGATAAACAAATCTGCTCCACCTAAGCACTCATTTCAGGCTAGGAAGCCAAGTCAGCCACCCAAATGTTTAAATTGTGGACGATTAGGCGACATATCCACAGACTGTCGTTTAAGATACCAAAATAACCCTCAGTCCTCAACTCAAAATATCCGACCAAATTTTGTAGGGCCAAATCAATTTTCGAGGCCAAATCCAACCACAAATAATACCAACCATCAAGGTCCACCATTTCGACCCAATTGAACCTTTAAATACCGACGAATGCCAGGATTTTCTGGCTCTCCCGAGCCTAGATCAGCCCCCGGATTCAACAACTACCATTTCCGAAGTCCAAACCCAAATCCAGAATTTGAATCTGGAAGATTTCGACCCAAATGCGAATTTCCCGGAACAAGCATTTCTCTAAGTCCTCTTTTAACGGTAAACTCCAAAAATCTTTATTACATTTAAGACGCTTCCGAAAAATTCAAACTTCTCATCGATACCGGAGCTGGTACCTCCATTTTTAAAGAAAACACCGTTAAGAATTTCCGGCAAAGATTTCCCGAAAACGTGACAATCCAAGGTATTAAGCAAGAGAAAATCCCTATTTCTGAATCAACTCTTATTCCATTTGCCATAGGTAACCCTCATAAGATTTTTATGTACAATCTAGATATTGAGTTTGATGGAATATTAGGTCTTGATTTTCTTGAGCATTACGAATGTATTGTTGACTTAAAATCAAAACAGTTAATAACGAACTTCAAAACTATTCCTCTACATAAAGTCCCCGATCACGATCAACCTAAAACACAACCGACAGACATTCCCAATACTAAAATGCCAACTTGTACTTATAACAATCTAATAACTATCCAGGCACGTACCGAACCAATTTTCAAACTAAAATGTGAACTTACAAATACTGATGCAATTTTACCGACACAAGTAATTGATAAAGTACGACTGCCCAACGCAGTCGTACATATTAATTCAAAAAGAGAATTTCTGACTTCGATAATAACCGCGAACGCAATGCCCAAAACTGTTAATTTTTCCAATCTTCATTTAGAACCCCTTGACCTTACACACCCTCTCTTAAATTTGGATACATAGGATTACTCTGACTCTATAAACTTAGACAGAAACTTAACTATTAGGGAACAAATTCGTACAGAACACCTTACTGACGAAGAGCGAGAACTTATCACGAACCTCTGTTTAGAATTCGAAGATATTTTCTATCTTGGAGGCGATGTTTTGTCCTTTACCAACGCAGTAAAACATTCAATTGACACCAATCTATCTTTATTTCAATATATTTAATTGAGTTCTGGACTCTAAAACGATTGTGATGAAAATTATGAATAGGAGAATTGAATGACTAAAAATCTATTGGGCAGAGTTTCTACTTTAGGAAAAGTTGTTATTGACAAAATGAGGGTCTCATTTTTGGGAAAAATCATTTTATTGAGAAATAAAATTATTAAAAAATTATTGACAGTTTATAACAATCAAGGCGGCGACTATGTAATTTCAAGGTATTCGAAACAGGGTAATTTGGTAACCTACGTAAGAGTGACTCCTGTTGTAAAAATTCTTTTAATACAGGGTGATTTGGTGACCTATTTGAGAGTGAAAATTTTTTAAACATTCTTTCAATAAAAATTGTGTTTCTATGTTCCAAACATGTAACTATTTTATGCCGCAGTCATATTTTCCTAGCATTATATTTTTATACCTAGACATTTCAAGTTTTCAAGGTGAAAAATTAGCACGGTAGGCAATTTTTGGATGAGTAAGATCTCACGATTTCGCATGTTAATTTGGGGCATATAACATGAATTGGTGGTGCAAAATTATAATTATACAGGGCCATTCAAAATATGTTAGATGGTCCATAAGAGTTGCTATACAGGATGGTTAAAATATAGCGTCAAATGGAATTGTAGGATGGTTAGAAAAGGCGAGAAAAAATAATTTTATAGGGTACCCCATAAGCAGTTGTAATATAGGATGTACTGAAATTGTAATATTGTATTTGTATGTTCCGAACATGTAACTATTTTATGCCTCGGTCATATTTTCCTAGCGTTATATTTTTATAGCTAGACATTTCAAGTTTTCAAGGTGCGAAAATTGGCACGGTAGGAAATTTTTGGATGAGTAAGATCTCATGATTTCGCATGTTAATTTGATGCATATAATATTATAATTATACAGGGTCGTTCAAAATTTGTTAGATGATCCATAAGACTTGCTCTGCAGGATTGGTAAAATATAGGGTCAAATGGAATTATAGTATGGCTAGAAAAAAGCGTGAAGAAATTATTATATAGGGTACCCCATAAGCCGTTGGAAATTAATGATAGCTGACATACAGGGCGGAGTAAAATTATTGTTGTGCAAGTCGCTAAAAAATGTTAATAGAATGTTATACCTACAGGGTATCTTATTAGCATTTGCATTTACAGGGTGGTTGCAATGTACGATGTACTGGAATTATAATTATGTGATTTAAAATATTGGTAGCTTATAAAAATTTGCAAATATAGAGTGAAGCGGAATTATAGTTCTACAAAGTTTTTACAAAAATGTTAGACTATATATGTATAATGCGTATATATATAATGTTTGAATGGGTTTTTCATAAGAAGTTGAACATATAAGGTGGTTGAAATATAGAGGGGAGTAGAATTGTAGTAACACCATGTAAATAAAAAATGTAAAAAAAATATTATGTTATGGGGTTTAAATTAGTTTACATAGCAAAAATCCGATTATTTAGATAAATGTACGTTTATGATAAAACCTTCAATTTACGAGTGAAGCTCGGTCCCCAGGTACTGGTTAATAGGAGCTGTAGATTTATAATTATACAGGGTGGTTCAAAATGTGATATAAACCCAATATTTTATGGCGTGACCCATAAGCAGTTGCATCTACAGGGTGGTTAAAATTTAGAGTAGGGTGTGTTTATAGGCATACAGCGTGATTAGAAAAAAACAATTGATAAAGTGAAATTATTATTGTGTTTCAAATTAGACAATTAAAATTAAACTAATTCGTTTCATCTTTTGAAAAATTAATTTACACACCAAATGTCTGTTTATTTGGACATAAAAACCCACATTTTTATGAATCATAAAATATTGTTAACAAGTGTAAGAACAAAGGAAATAAAGGCGTTCTTCTAGGAATTCGCGGATAAGTATTTTGGCATGAAAAAAATTCATTTGTTTGGTCTACGCCAATAATATGTACAAATATAAATTGTTTGCATTTCGTAATAGTTATTCTGTCAGAATAAAGGTTAATTAAAAATTAAAAAAAAAAACGATTGAAACGTTGGATGCTTGTTTGTCTAAGTAAAAATGAATACCTACAGATATAAAATGCCAATGTTCAAAATTTCTCATTTTTTTGGTATACATTTACTCAAAATTGTGCCAACATAGAACAATCCTATGCGATTCGAAAAATATGATATTTATGTAATTCTGAAACTCGGCAATTTTGTGTGATTATGTTATCAACATATTCCAGGAGACATTGCTTACAAAAATGAAAGTAATTGATGTTTTTTAAAATTTATAACATATATCTTCAAATAGCTCTCTTATGGCGAGCACATGTATGATGCGAGAGAGTGATTTTCCATCTTTATAATTTGATGGTATAGCTACTAGTGATGCCATCCTTGCCAGCAGGGTATGTATGAAGGTGAAGCTAACATGATCCGCAATGTCTGACCACAGTTTGGGAGGCTGCTAACAGCGCGGTTTCTCACATTGAGCGGCTGAATTTAATATGACATACTAACAGAAGCTGAACTAATAATTTTAAATGTACGGATTTATAACTTTAAATAAATTTTAAAAAATTCACGCCGAATTGATAACCTCCTCTTGTTTGGACATCGGAGAAAGAGTAATCTAATATAATAAAGGAACACTGTCAATGGATCCAAAGGGGAGGGCTAAAGGGCGAAAGCCCCCCCCCAAATCATTTGCATAGTATGCATTTATAGTTGTTTATTGTGCTAAACTCGACTTTCAGTGAGGTCATGCGACCCTCCAACGAGATCCCCCCCAATAACAATCCTGGATCCGCCATTGTGCACTATTATCTGTCAAATGACAGTATGGATTTCATTTGCGATTTCTGGTCTAAAAATAAGTATAAGTATAGTATTTTCTTAATTTTTTGTTACACTATATGAATCTTAGTCTTAGCCACTGGCAGCACTGAATTCAGTTCATTTCTACCCTCTCACACAACATCGGCTACATTAGTTTTTGCAAAATAATAATTTCATGCTTATACATTTTAGTGGAAGAGTCCACATACCAAATTTTATGTCTGTATCAATCTCAAATCCGATATCTTAAATTTTTGTAAGCTTAGTTCACGCTAGCCCAACCCAATAAATATAGTTTTTACAAAATTTCGAAACATATCTATATGTATTTTCCGAAAATATACTACACCCTAATTCTTACTGCTGTATATATTTGGATTTCTTAAATTACAAGTAAAAAAAAATTTGCCCCCTCCCCACTTCACCAATGGATAATTCAATTTCCGCAAGTTATTAATTTTATACTTATTAACAACCTCATTTGTTATTTTAAAATGGTAGTCTTGCTCATCTCTAGTTGTAACAATATTTAATCATTTAAAGAAACCTATTAAGTACAGAAAAGCCCATTGCCCCCATACAGCAATAAAATAATTTATCAAAATAAAGCTTTCCATTAGTGAAATATTTCACTCCTCCGACATACTCCCTATTTTATTTTTTGCCTGATATCTTCGAAACTAATTCAAATTTGAAAATTTTGACAGATATAAACCTACTTAGTTTTCTTACTTTTGCAAACGGATTATGTATTTTTATATATAAGATAAAAAACGAATTTCTGAAATTAAAAAAATATTTAAAATAATTCCAGAAAACTTATAGGTAACTAACTATAAATCTTTAGAGACTGATTTCGTAGAAAGTCTTTTAAACAAATAATCCTCAACTATATTGTAATTATTGAATCATAACGTAGCTATAGAGCACAGTTCACTGTGAGAATTTCATTTTCTATCACCTTCTTACATATACATTATATGTTCAAGTGATTTTCGATGGAACGACCGTGATAATAAATAAACTTTCAAATATTTCAAAGGTGAAACTTTTGGTGAAATAGTTCTATAAAATTTAACCTAACTTCCGTACTATGTGCATAATTTGATACGTTTTCTGGTGACAACGGTACATCAAAGGGTTTACTGTTTACTAAACGCTTTTCTAGCAGACTATGCGTAAAAAAATTCACGTTATCATGTTTAAAGGGTAAATGATTTTTTCCACCTTATTTTAAGAGGCTGTGAGTTTTGGATTAAATAGTCTTAACTAATATTAAGTATTTATTAATAAACTGAACAATATATCTTTAACAGAAATCGCTTGAATATCTGTAAGAAAGATATGTAAGTAACAAGTACACGCTTTGTTCTTTTTTGTTGTTCCTAGATTCACGAATTGATTATTTGGTAGTTGTGGCTATTATAAAACTAATTGGAATTATTTAGTGGTAAATATCGGTATTGACAATGTTGGAGGAAGAGAACATTCTATTATTATTTTTTTAATTTAGACGTGCAACTAATATAATAACATTATATTTGTCAGATTTCCTTAACTTTGGGCATGCAAAGGGATATAAAGCGCAATAGATTGTATAAAGTCTTACAGATTATTAACGAGTAATATGAGGGCCTAAGTCATGTGGTATTATGATCATAACAAGATGAATATGACAATTCCCTAAAGATCCTTACAGGACATCTTTCGTAACTAGGGTTGCCACCATTATTAAAAGAAAATAAAGTATATTTGCCATTCAAGGTACAAAAGTAAAGTACAACATCTGAAAATATACATTTTTCATACACATTTTTTGTACTTCAAGCAACATCTAACAAATATTTGTTAATAAAGGATATTTAAACTACATCGTTGCACTCTATATCCATTTTAAGGTATATTAATAGTTCATTCTTTATTAAATTTATGGATGCCCTGTTTCTTTCATCCCGTCACTTAGCCTTCTCCAGAGAAACAACTATAACTGTAGATGCTGTTGACACTGATTAAGAACTGTACAGTCTTTAGAATGAGCTTGTGTCTTTAAATGAAGAAATTTCTTCATATAGAACATTTATATTAATATTATGTGTTTGTAGTTTCATAGTATTATACAGGGTGAGTTTTTTTTCATGATCAATATGGGGATCTCGGAAACTAGCAGAGATAGAGCAATGGTTAAATTGGGAAAGATTTGCAGTTTTACTGCCCAATTTAATGACACTTTCGGATTTGGCTTACTAGATATTTTGAAAAAACGAAATTCTGTCGATTTAGTCAAATCCCTCTAGCTCCTTTGTTTTGATTTTATAAAAAAGTGTAAATATCAAAATTAAAGGGAATTGTATCCCGAATATGATTGTCATGTCCTCGTTTGCGTGACATTTTTAAAGCTTTTCAACGATATAATTTTTCATAGAAATAACGGAGTTATGGATGCTTTTCTCTCTTATTTTCACTTTTAACGTAGGTAGCCATGAAAAATATTGTTTTCACTTTGACGTTTCCTCATTTGAGAGTAATATCATTAGTAGTGCTGAAATGACAGTCGATATTGACAATTTTCTTGATAAAATGGAATGTTCTAACGAAGAAAAACTGAATATGGTGGAATGTTATAGCATATGCCATAAAAATTCAGTTCGTGCAGCTGAGGAATACTTTCATAGATATTTTAATCGTCGTCAACCTGCTCTATGTACATTTAAGAGGCTTTACGATAGTTTACGCAGATATGGATCTTTTACTCAACCAACAAAGAAACATAATCAAATTAACGAAGAAGCACATATAAATGTTTTGGTACTGGTAAATCAAAATCCATCTACATCAACTCGTGGGATTGCGGCAGAAGCTGACACATCTCAACGAACTGTAGTTAATGTACTGAAAGCGCACAAGTTCCACCCGTACAAACTTTCTGTTTCTCAAACTTTGCATGCTGGTGACGAATATCGACATATTTTGTTTTGTACATGGTTTACAGAAATTTGCCTTCACAATCCACAGTTTCTATTAATGATGTTATGGTTAGATGAAACTAGATTTACTAACTGAGGTATGTTTAATAGCCACAATGAGCATATTTGTTTTAATGTTTGGTGTGGTATCATAGGGACTACTATTCTGGGGCTTTTTATCTATGACGAATCACTTACTGGGGAGCGCTACTTGCATTTCTTGCAGTACACTTTTCAAGACATTTTGCATAATTTGAATTTGAGAACTCGTTTAGAAATTGAGTGCTTCCAACATGATGGAGCACCTGCTCATAACTCGTTATTAGTAATACAACACTTAGATGATAACTATTCAAACTCTTGTATAGGAAGAAATGGCGCACGCGAATGGCCACCCCGCTCTCCCGATTTGGCAGTTATAGACTTCTATTTATGGGGTGCGCTAATAAAACAAAGTATACAAAAGAAAGTATGAGACCTAAGGGAGGCGGTATTACAAGCAATTGAAGAAATTGCGGTCCGTGAGGAAAGCGGTAATGTCAGTCTTAGAAAGATGAAATTTTTGTCTAAATAACAATGGTGAACTTTTCCAACATAAATTGTAACCATTATTATATACTTTAATTCTTAAGTTTTTAGTAAGTACCTACTTATTTAGTTTTTTCGCTATATCTGATAAACCTAATAAAAAAATCGTTCAATGTTTTTTGGAATAGTTATTAATAAATCAATCTATTTCATGGCTAACTACGTTAAAAGTGAAAATAAGAGAGAAAAGCATTCATAACTCCGTTATTTTTATGAATAACTATATCGAGTATTATATCGTTGAAAAGCTCTAAAATGTCCGATTTTTTGAGGTCATAGCCAACTATGGTTTCCATTCAAAAAAAGATAAGTTTGTGTCATATCTCGAAAACGAGAGCTGTCACGCAAACGAGGACATGACAACCATATTCGGGATACAATTCCGTTCAATTTTGATATATACATTTTTTTATAAAATCAAAAACAAAGGAGCTAGAGGGATTCGACTAAATCGACAGAATTTCGTTTTTTCAAAATATCTAGTAATCCATGTCCGCTTAGTTGCACCTGGTACACTTGACTTAGGGATTGATTGTCGTATCCTTTGTCCAGGATGGCGATGATCTTGTCAAAATTGCCTTGTTCATCGACTGGAATGCTTTGTAGGAGTTCTAAGTCCAGAACTCTTAAGGAAATTACAAGAGAGGTAGATTTTTCTTGGTTATCCCATCCCTAAGCTGCAGCCACGGCTTGAAATTGCCGTTTATATATGGGCCAAGATGAGTTGCCACCAAATGTGGTTGGTTACTCACCGAACCGTTGGTACTCACGGTGTTCTGGTATTTTCCTCGCTGTAAGTCCTGTTGCATTCTTGAAATTTCTGTTTCTACTTTATTTTGGATGGCACTGATTTTATCTTGTACTTCACTTTGTACTGTTTGTTTAATGGAACTTATTTGGTCTTGAACTGTGTCTTGAATTGAACTGATTTCAAATTTTACCTGGCTTTGGATGGAATCGGGGTCATCTACTTTTGTTTCAAGAGTATCCACGGTATTTTTTATGGTCTTAATGTCATTATTTAGCTCTTTTATGTCTGACTCAACTATTTGCATTCTTTCAGAAACTGTTTCTTTAACTTGCGATACTATTTGCATTAATTACTCAAATTGCAGTTGTCTTTTTTCTTCAGTTTAGCCTTGTTTATCTGCAAATTTCGAAAATAATTCTCCCATTAAATTTTGTTGTTTTTCTTCCATGGCAGTAATAAGATTTTGTTGTTCGCTTTTCATCGTAGAAACAAGATTTTGTTGTTTTTCTTCCATTGTAGTGACAAAATTTTCTAATTTGCGTTTCTCATTAAAAGATTTCACCATCCTTTGTTGAATTTCTTCCTGATGTTTCTCTTTTTTCCAGGATCAGGATAATTTTTTCATCTAGTCCATCCGTAATCTGCTTGAATATTTTTTTGGTAGTATCGTCCATTTTTTCTTTTTCCATGCTTCGGGTTCCATAAATCAAATTTCAATTTTAACATCACTTTATCCTTTACTTCTGATCACTAAATTTCTTTTATACTCCGTGGGTTCAATTAAAATTTAAAAACTAATTTTCACTACCACTTTCTAGAACTTTCATTAACATCAAATATACAGAAACTGCTGATTCGAATATCACAATAATAATACAACATAAGCTCTTCGCCGCACTAACTAACTGCTGCGATGGTGGGCCGCTCCTTTTAAAATCAGCATCGAATTCTCTCGTACAATGCGGTGTCAATTTTACAGTTGTCGAGTTATTTCGAGATAAGTTTTTTTTTCTATCCGAACCTTCTAGCTCTTTTTTTCTATCCCAGCGATTGATGTCTCACGGAATGAAACCAGGGACGGACTGGATAGATTTTTATAACAATAGTTGGAACTATGTGCACAAACAGTTCTTTAATCATTTTTCCAGTTAGATAGGTATCCAAAGAATGGGTAATAATAAAAATTATTTAAAGTAAATTATTCATATAATGAAAGTCCCCAAAATATAAACATCATTTATTTTTTGCTTACATTTATCGCTTTTAAACTCTACTGGGTTTTTTGTATAGAAGATTGAAAGTAATGTAGTACTGTCGTGCTACTAAAAATAGCGGCCGCCCAATGGTCCAAATTCGACCAAAATCATTGTTAAAAATTTAAATAAATTTGCTTACATTACATATATTTTTTATGTGCTTATACAAAATTATGCCGCAGACGCCCTTTCAAGAGACATTCATGACCATTGGTGATAAAATCAATCATAGAGATAAAGAGTATTATTATCAAATACTGGACATAAGAATTCACATGCCGACATCTACAAATTAATAACAAACTACAAATAAAAATCATGAAAGTTAACAATCACTAAATTTGTGTGTCTTTAACCTCTCCTGCCCTAAATACTACTTAAATTAAAAAAAAATGAAAATGACAAAAACTTTCTGAACAACACACATCCCACGATCACAGTTTTACAAATATGTCTAACTGAAAAACCTACAAACTCTTACAAAAAAGTTATAATTTCACTAATCCCGAACACCTTAATTACTAGGTAATTAAGCCCTTTTTTTGAATATTACAAATATACTTCAGCCAGATCCGGAAACGAACAAGAAATTCTTGTAGATCTAAAGAAGTAGTTACCTCCATAGACTATATTGTTATATTTTTTATGACAATCATGACGAAGCCAAAATGTAATAATTACAGAGCGAATGACATAAAAAGAACTAACTTAATAAAATATTGAGGGTAAAATCTAACATAAAGGAATTCCTTTATAAAAGTTTACACTAGTGGTTGCCAAATTTCTCATACATGTAAAAAATGATTGTAGATTCTCCTAAAAGCAAGTCCTTAGAAATAATTCATATTGATAAATTTTTCTGATAAAATAAAATAATAATGGGTCCATTGCCAGTACCCTTAAAAGAACACAATGCAGGTCTTTGCAGTTATATTTAATTTTATGAACTATCTCAAACAATCATTCCTCACAATGGCTCGGAATTTAAAAAACATTTAGTCTCTGATATTTGCATCTTTAACAAAATTTGCATTTTACAACCCCATGAAATTAATGCCCATTATCCACAAAAAATATTTCATCTGTCTATGTCTAATTTTTATAAAAAAAAATCCTAAAAGGTAAATGAAATTTGCCAATAATTAATTATAATAAATTGATCCACAACTAACCCTCTGTAGCATATTATTAGGACATACCACTTTTGGGCTCTATGTATTTAAGTAGACCCACCTCATCTCCGAAACTATAAGAAGCAAAATTTTGAAAAATGTAGAGAATTTTACCGGAAAAATAAGAAGAAACCTCTATTATTTTTGGTGGGCAAATTACAGACTTAAATGGAAAATATTAAATTAAAATTATTTCTAGCACATCATGTAATATATCAAATGAAAGGGCTTATTATGGCAAATACAAACATATTTTTTCATATTTTTAAAATAAATTATTAAAAAGATATTAACTAAAATATAAAAAAATCACCCATTTCCCCTACCCCGTTCAGTTCCTAGCTCTTGAAGTTTTACCTTATAGTTCCCATTGCCCTCACCCAATAAATATTTTTTTGCAAAATTTAATTTAACGACAATACAGCACTTCTCAGTCGTGAAATCTTTGATTCCTAAGATAAATTTGTCAAAAAATCAGTTTTCTGGCAACACCCAACCCTCCCCTCCAACAAATAGTTCAGTTTTTGCAAAATAATAACTTGATAATTATACATTTTAGGTGAAGAAACTACACAGCAAGTTTTATTCTGTATCACGATTTCTTAAAGTACAGTGCACTCGAACCCAACCAATAAATATTATATTGAAAAATTCCGTAATATGTATGTGTATTTAAAGAAAATAAACTATACACTAAATCTCACTGCTGCATATGTTAAAATTCCTTAGATTACTAACTTAATAACTAATTATTGACTGTAACAGAATAGTCTTCATACAAATTTTCTCACCTATATAGCATTCGGTTTACAATATATTGAAAGTTCCTAAAATACAGCTTCCATTACCGCAGTATAACTTTCTGAAAAAGCACATTTCTGTCTATTTACATAAATGAAATTATTAAATAAATAGCCGTTACCCGCGGTTTCACCCGCGTACGGTATCTTCAAGCCTTTGCAAAGAAATACCATATGAAACATATGGGTTTATCCTAATAATTCAAAAAATTGCAACTTTTGTTTGAAGCAACCCTACTTAAA